>JAMXBB010000009.1:56692610-56932337 GCA_024138015.1 Lumnitzera littorea | reverse complement strand
ATATATATATATGATACCGTAATTTAAGAATTTTCAATAACATAAATTATAAATTATATATTATAAGTATATGAATATATATATGTATAATCATGAAATACATAAGAGAAATAATAAATAAGAAAATGAGAAATAGTAAAAATAATGTAGGTAATAATAATAATGATAATCATAATAAAG
Organism: Lumnitzera littorea; assembly: GCA_024138015.1. Lineage (NCBI taxonomy): Eukaryota > Viridiplantae > Streptophyta > Magnoliopsida > Myrtales > Combretaceae > Lumnitzera > Lumnitzera littorea. Next base: position 56,932,157 of record JAMXBB010000009.1, on the reverse strand, counting down.
TAAAAATCTCAAAAATAGGAAAATATAGTTAAAATAATAAAAATGTCAAGTATATGATTTAAATAATTATTAAATCATAAATATGTTACGTAAAAGCGAAAATCAATATTTTATAATTTTTAAACTTAAATAATAATTTTTGTGATATTTTTATATCACAATTTACACTACAAGTCACAATGTCCAAAACGGACCTTGTTACGAGAAAATACGCTTGAAAACGATCAAAATGGAATACAAGTTCATAACGATTCGAGCTAAAATGAAAAAGTTACACGCGATTCGATAAAAAGCTCGAATCGATAATTTAACGTAACTAAGTGAAATAAACCTTACAAATTATAACACTAGTTAGCTGTAAATTTCCAAACTTACAAAATGTTCATTATTCTTAGGTGACTTTGATATCGACCTTGAGTTGCCCACAGACTATTACAACCCTTGAGCTAGCCATGGCTAAGTGAGTTTTTCCTTATGATTCCATACTTGTTTGTGCTTGTAATTAATGAATCTAAATTATGGTTTATGAATGAATGTGTATGGGGTTGGGTTATGCTTGTGTGTGATAATTGTTATTACTGGTGAATCTACTTTAAATTTCAATAATATAATGTTTGTTGCATAGTAGATTCACTAGATTGATTGTTTGTGATTTAGAATGATCACTGATTAAATATGACTTAACTTTTTATTCGACTAGAAAAGTTAACTTAGATCATGCATAAATCACGCACTGCATAACTAATTCTGGACAGTCACATTACACGAAGGTAATGAGAGGCCATACATGGGTTGATTATTGATTGTTATTGATTTCGTATGGTGTACACGTGCGATATGATCTTACCCTTGCCCGCGAGATGACTAGGCGTTAGAAGCACCAAGAGCCTGGCTATGGGTTGAGTCCAGAGGCTTTCGTTTAGGGGTGAATGAGAGCTGCGTGAACTTACTCACAATCATATGTAGAACTCATTTTGATAAGTATAGTAATGGATGTACCATTACATTGTAAATACGAAACGCGAAGTTTCGTTATGAAATAAGTTCTAATACGATACTCGGATCTGACTGTACCGATGAATTTTCAACCCTGACTTCGGAGGGCGTTAAATCTGAGTTGCATGCAGTACTTGGTTACCTGCATGTATTTGTTTAGCATACTGCTTGTTCATGCATTCATTTGGTTGAACTTAACTGTGGTATAACTTGATTGCTGTATGGTTGAGAGAATATATCTCACTAAGCTAGTAAGCTTATACCCTTGTAGTCTTCTTTCGCAGGCCGACCTCTTTGTGGAGTCGGGCTGCCACATACCCAAGGTTAGTTTTCTACACGGGGTCAGTATGGGAGTTGGATGAGGATGGAAAGTACTTTTGATTAATTATAGATTTGAATATATATAATTTTTATATTAGTCAGACTTTAGACACTTTTCAGACTCTGTATTTGTAAACTTTTATGTAAATAGACTATGTGTTACATTTTTATAATATTATTATTTATCATGAAATGATATTGCTTAAGCTTACGCACTCTTGGTAGTTAGTGGTAGCTGTAACCTTGTGTATCGTATAAAAGGGTCGTTGATTGTAAGGGAATTCAATCTATAATCCTTTGTACGGTATACGGCAACTGCCACGACTAGCCCTCTCGGGTTATGACACTTACTATAAATAGTCCCTTTCTCTTGTAAGCTATAGATTACTTACAATTAATACTGAATATTCTGTTCTTGTGAGATAACTCTCTCCAAGTCCATCTTTTATACACTCTTATCTAATCTTACCAAGTAGCTCAAGATTAGTGGCGGGTGAACCTTGACATCAACTTGTACGTCATATCAAGTGAGGTGTCAAATTGTGTTATGTTTGTTGGTGAGTCACATCCTCCAAACAGCTTTACGTCAACTACTCTTATACATCTCTGGACCATTTCCCTCTAATTTTCTCTAATATTTCGGAGGACCCATTTTAGTCAAATTTATCACTGTAAGTCTTAGTGATAACTAAGCTCTTAGGCATACCATATAATTTCCTAGTATCAGAGCTTGAGGTTAAGACCGAGAGCTATGTAGTGATAGTTAGTTTGCTCTTCGAGATACTTATATGTATGTTAAAAGCATCTAAGTGTAGTGTCTTTATCGAAGCTTTATGTTGGGAATGTCAAATCTTAGTATATAAGGTGTAGCGACCCTAAGAGCAGCCTAGTAATATTGTCTAGAATTTCCATATCACGTGTGCACTCATGATAAGAAAATCGCCTTACAAGTCAAAGATTGCAAGACTCTAAATAGTTATTCGCTAGGGTCTTTAATTTTTGTTCATTGACTCATTATATAATATAAATAATTATGGATAACTATTTTTCCACGATTCCTCAGAACCACAGAGAATCGGTATCCCCTACTAAAATAGTGAAATAAGATAGACAATTCCAAAAAAAAATTCTAAACTTACTAAAGATACTAAACTTAATTGAAATATTAGTCATTTTCCGAAGCATTCTGAAGTAACTACATAAGCTTTTGACCATATTGATTCAATGGTAGCACTCTGCACTCAATTCCTATCCTTGTCCCAACTATTGATCAACCTGTAAGGAAAAGAACTGTTGGGGTGTAAGTTTATGCTTAGTGAGATAATTACCCTCATCAATACCGCATGGCAAAATTTATTAGATGCACAATCATATAAATGCATGAACAATCAGTATGCCAAACAATGCATGCAGTGGCCTAGGAACTGCATACAACTCAAAATTTTGCCCCCTATAGTCGGGGTTTGGAGATAATTAACCGACCCAAACTAAAATCCGGGTTCTAAACCTTAGGTTTTAATTCATTAGCACTATTGTGCTTAAATCAAAACAAAACTATGTATATATATACAGATATGTACTTTCATTACCAAATAATAAATCATATTTTCAAAATCCCAAGTCTAGCGGTGTGGTGGCCTCCATAATCTACAAAGACACACCCTAAGTAGAAGTCACAAGACTCGACCCCTCGCCGACGGTTGGCATCTCCCGGCGCCTAGTAAGCCCATCAACTTAAGACAAAGACTCAATTATATGATGACATAGCTAGTGCCTAATCCTACAAGAGAGGCACGTCCTCCTATGAGTCACTTCCCATCTTCTACATGAAGTGGCAATCGGTGTTATCCGTATGCAATATGGGGAATACATGATTCATTTTGATTTCTTAATCGTATAAGTGATTAAATCGATTTTCATAGTGATCAGACAATTTCATTCCATACAATTCGCATATATATATTAGTACAAACAATTCCCATTATTATATATAATTAACAAGTCATCGCATTCATCCACAAATTCATACACATGCGTTTTTCATATCTCACAAGCATCCAAATTTATATATATAAGTTTAGGTGCATCAATTCTATAAGCAAAATCAAGTAAAGAGTTATCGGGAATTTACTCACTCCGCCATACGGTCAGTCAGTCTGGAGGCAAGTTGTCTCCATACACGGTGTCCCCTGGTCATCGAAATAATATTTATAAGGGATTGAAATAAACTTAGAAAACTAAGTTAAATTTCCTTAAGTTATACTCTTGACTAGCTTTCTTAACTTTTCTCGGTTTTCACTTAAAAGTTCAATCGCGTATAACTTTTTTGTTTTAAATCTGATTTTTATAATCTTATAGTCAATCTTCATCTTTTTTTAGTGTACTTTAACATGGTGAGGTTAGATTTTTGAAATGAGGCACGCAAATCTGTCCATGGGCCAGAACAGTAACGATCCTCATGTTTTGGAGTGCTTTTGGGCCTTGTTTGGTAAATGGGCTTTTTAATAACTTGAGAAATCCTTTGAGCTTGGTCTTAAGATTTTATCCTAATCTCAAAATACTCCTTGAGATCAAATTTACAACTTTGATCTATACTCCTAACGCTAACAACCACTTTATGGGCTCTTTAGTGGACTTAACTTGTCAAATGGGCTTATTTTTTGTTCAAACTAAAGTTAGTGACTTTGTTAAGCTTATGGAGTCTTAGGTGGAATTCTTGTGGGCTTCAAAACAACCTCTCTTAATATTTTAAAGTGCTGGTCAAAATTTTAATGAAGGCCCAGCTTAGAGTTCTAGGCTTGTTTTGAGAGTTTTAGGCTCAGTTTTGAGTTTTACTTGCTTTAGTTGATCTTTTCACTTTGTTCACTTATTTTTATCATATTTTTAAGTGTCTTTTACCTATGTTCCAAATCTGTTCGTGATGATTCCAAGGGGTTCTCACTTGGTTTTTCAACTTGTATCATCATTTCCTTAAGTTTAGGTATTAGATCATGCATTTAAACTACTTGTATCCAAATCTTAACTTAACATTTCTTCCGTAAGATGATTCTTTAACTCATGCTTCACACAAAGAAATAGAAGATCTTACATTTATTATAACTTCCATATCATAGCTCATGTCATACAAAGTTAGTTTCTTCATAAAACTTTATGTGATGAATTTTTCCTTAACTTAAGTCTAGATTCGAGCATGTTTAACTTAATGGAAATAAAATCAACATCCAAATGACCTTTGAATCCTCACGTCTAGCATGCTCATCTTCCATTCAAGTTCTTGTTTTAAGATTTTCTCAACTTAAAATCTTCCATTCAAAGTGTTAAACAAGTATCTTTACAAAACACCAACTTTACATGCTCATGTTTCAACTTCATGTAAGGGTTTCATAAGTTTGTTTCTTATAATGGTCTTTGGTGTTATAACAACTTAAATCATACTTATATCTTCAAGAAATCAAAGTCTCCTAACATAAACACTAACCCACCAATCATAAGAAACACTTACTCGTGCTTAAAGCAAAATACGGTGGTTATGCATAAAGGTTCCACTTAAGCTCTTAACTTTGCTTCCTCCTTTTGCAACCTTTTGGAAACCCGAGTTGTTTAATCCTTTGGAGTGGGGTTTGTGGAAGGTTCTAATGGTTCTAAAAGAGCTTAGATGTTGGAAGAAAATGACACAAGAAAAAGAAATGGGAGTACCGTGAGTAGGACTTAGAAGTGGTGGCCAAATGGAAGATTTTGTGGGGTTGAATTTCTTCTTTTGATTTGTGTTTAAAGTGAGAGAAAAGGAAGTGAAAATGAGAGTGAAAGAGGGAGAGAGTGGCAGATTTTTGAATGAGAGAAAAAGTGTGTGCAAGAAGCTTTAATTGATTGTCTTGTAGTTTACACAAAAGTCAACAATTGCAACTATTGATGATGTAAGCATTAAGGAGTGAATAGTGGTGTATAAGAGAAAGTGATTGATGGTTGAAAGACAAGAGCATGCCCCACACCCCACACCACCCCACCCCCCTTCCCTTCTACCATTTAGTGTCCTATGGGGTCATGGAATTGTCTTGTCAATATGTAGTATAAGTGAAGGGGTGATAAGGAAAATGTCTTATCACTAGATTTTAATAAGTTATCAATTGATAAATGATTCCAACTCTCAATTGATAAGTCATTTAAGTTGATTGGTTGGTCTACTTATTTATGTATAAGGCTTAGACATGAAGATAAGGGCATAATCATATACGAAATTGTTTTAAGATTTTCATCTTGCATTGTTTTGTACTTTATGATTTGATTCCTATAAAATTGTGAAATTTTCTAAAGTTGAATGACATTATTCAAATTAAATTATCGATTAGTCACTTAAGGTCAAAATTCCCTAATTGTTTTAGGGTTTAGGATCTTAGGTGAGTTTAGAGCTCATAGTTCTTCAAGCTTAGGTTTTCTCGATCATTGGTTTTTGAATTGGAAAAATTTAATTTGTTTCTAAATGTAAACTTAAGTTCTTAGTTTCGTTGATCCTTAGGAACGTTCGGACAGTACTTTTAATTGAATCATGGGCCCACTAAAAGTAGGGTTTATATTTATCAATTGATAAGTTTTTAGGATGATTGGTTAGTTTACTTATTCATGTACACAAATCTTATGCATAAAGATAAGGAGATTGTCTTATATGAAATTCTTTTGGAGTTTGTCTCTTAAATTGATTTGTAAGTTATGATTTAATTCTTATAAAATTATGAAAATTTATAGAGTTGAATAAAATTATTCAAATTAAATTCTTAATTAGCCGCTTAGGGTTATAAGTCCTTAATTGTTTTAAGGTTTTGGGTTTAGAGTCTATGGTTCTCGTATTCGAGTTTTATCGATAATAGGGTTTTTAATTGGAAAATTAAATTTGTTTTTTAAATGTAAACTTGAATTCTTAGCTTAGTTTATCCTTGGGATCATTTGGTAAGTACTCTTAGTTGAATCACAAGTCCGCTAACAGTAAAGTTTACAATTTATCTATATGTAACATGGCTTATAAGTGAAAATAAGGGAATTGTCTTAAATGAAGTTCTTTTTAAAGCTTGATTCTCAAATTAATTTATAGGTTATGATTTGCTTTTTAAGAAATTTTAGAATTTTCTAAAGTTGTTTAAAATTTATTCAAATTTTATTTTTAAGTATTTATTTAGGATCGTAAGTTCTTGATCATCCTAGGTTTTAGGGTTCGAGTGAGTTTATATATGTTTTAGAGTTCAAGTGAGATTATGTATGTTTTAGGATTTTTCACCAACTCGAGAGTAGTTGAATTATACTTAGGAGCTTAAGGTTCAATTGGCTTAATTATTTAGGAATACCGCTTTATTATGCTATATATATATATATATATCATATGATAGATTAAGAAAATAAAAGGAAATTGCTTAATAATATATTTATATATATACATATTGTGGGACTACTTATGTACACAAGTAAAATAATTTTTGTAAATTTATTAATTTATTCCTTTAATTAGTTTAATTTTGTTGTTTATTATTACTTGAAATAATCCCTAATTCGTTCATTATCAATTTTATATGATTTCACAAAATTATTGATAATTTTATTGATTTATGGCTTTTCAAGCATTAAGATAATTTTATAGAGTTTAAAAAAAATTTTTTTTATGATTTGATATTTACCATTCCTGTTAAGTTTAGGTTTATATTTTTAAAAGTATGCGCGGGGTTCTTGTATGATCAGGGTTTCTAAATCGTATAATAGTGTCCTTTAAGTTCGTTTTAAGTTCCGAATTTAAAATTTTAGTCGGTTTTCATTTTATGTGGTCTTATCGACTTAGGAAAATATTTACGATACTCAAGTCCAACACCATGTTTAAAAGGTTAAATTTACAGAGTTTACACAAGGAGAGATTCACGATGTCAAGAGTAATGCTCATGGTCATGGTCAAGTTACCTAACAAACACTACATACTACTAATGAGCAATTACAAGATCTTACTGCTATTGTGGCCAACTTAGCTATCTCAGTAAATAAGGTGTTAAAGACTAGACTGCATGAGAGAGTTGCTAAGTAGGGCCAAAAAATGAGAGATAGTCTAAGGAGGCCAATAAACGTGCAAGCTCTGAAAGCCTTCCCAATGAACTAAGCACTACCGCGACATGCCGATAGAGTCACGAGAAGAAGGTTGGAGTTGGATGAAGTAGAAGAGTATGAAGAAGGAGAAAACCCGTATGATGGGATTGATGAGCATGAATTTAGGGTACCAAGAGGTGCTGAACATCTTAAGGTATGGATTCCGAGCTTCAACGGGTCTGGTAGTGCTAATGACTACCAAGAATGGGAAGAAAAGATCGAAAATATGTTTGACTTCTATGATTACAAAGATGTTGTCCGCATTAGAGTGGCCGTATTAGAATTTTCAAGATATGCAGCAATGTGATGGAAAAAGCTACAGAATGTTCGCTGAAGACTCGACGCGAGATCTGAACATGGAACGAGATAAAGAGATTTCTAAGAAGTAGGTTCATTCCAAAACACTATGAATGAGACACTTTCCAACAACTCCAAGACTTGAGGTAAGGTAATAGATCTATAGACGACTATGTCTAAGAGTTACGGTTACTCATAATACGATGAGATGTTGACAAGCTTGAGACCTGAACTATAGTACGATTCATCTCTGGACTATGGGCTGAGATTGGTAACATCGTAGAGCTATAGAGCCTCACGACTCTAGATGAAACCATCTATGTGGCCTAGAAAGTTAAAAGGTAATGGCGGAACTAAGTTAGCCAAATGCCGAGTAGCCAAAAACACTGATACCAAATAGGAGTGGCCTACTAAGCCGACCAATGAATGACAAAGTTTCAAAAAGTTCTAAAGTAGAACATTGAGGTCACATACCGAGCCGACTAAACAAAGGCCAAGGTAAGAGCAAGATCGAGGAGCCTGAGATCCAAAGAGACCAATTATCAAAGCTTTCTTGGCATCATGCCAAGTGGGTTGAGTTCTTTGAGACCTTTTACTATGTCATCAGCTATAAGAAGGGAAGCACCAATACAGTGGCTGATGCACTTTCTCGCTGTCATACCCTCACCATAGCATTGTAAGCTAAGGTGCTCATATTCAGTACTTTACCTGATCAGTATGAGCATGGCCTACATTTTAGACCCTTAGTAGCTAGGTGCAGTGCTAGAGGAGCTATGAAAGGGTTTTACTTGAGTGAGGGGTTCTTGATGAAGGGCAAGTAGATTTGCTTGTCGAATGGTTCTACAAGGGAGCTACTAGTTCGAGAAGCTCATGCCAGGTGTCTGGCTGGCCATTTTGGAGAAAAGAGGACGATTGAGATATTAAAAGAGCACTTTTACTAGCCTAGGATGATGAAGGATGTACACCGAATACTTAAGAGGTACAAGGTTGATAAGGATGCAAAAGGGAGGAGAGAGCCCTATGGAGAATATATACCCCTACCAATTCTTGAGCGGCTGTGGACCGATCTAAGCATGGATGATATCATGCTTGGCCTTCCCTACATGCCGAGAAGACACAATTCGATCATAGTAGTGGTCAATTGGTTCAATAAGATGCACCACTTCATTACCTGCCATAGAACTAATGATGTTTTTTTCATCGTTAACCTCTTTTTGTAGGAAATTGTGTGATTACATGGAGTACCGAGAAGTATTGTGTTTGACTGTGATTCAAAATTCACGAACTTCTTTTATAAGACCCTATAGATGAAACTCGGCACTAAGCTCCTATTTAGCACCTCTTGCTACCCCTAGATAGACAGCCAAACTAAACTAGTTAATAGAACCATTGGTAACCTCCTGTATGCTACTATTGGAAAGAACTCTCATAACTACGATTTATGCTTGTCTATCATCGAATTTGCCTACAATCACTCAACTCACAGCTCAACCGGAACTTCACCATTTGAGGTTGTTTATATACTTAACCCAAACCTACCCTTGGATTTAATTAACAACCTGACTACACAAGGGGAAAGTCAATCCAGCCTACAGCATGCCAAGGAGTTCCAAAGGTCACATCTAAAGATTGTCGAGCAATTGGCTAAAACTGTAGTCCAACAGAAGGAAGTAGGAAACCATAGAAGGAAATGAGTCATTTATACCCCTGGGAACCTTGTCTGGGTCCATCTTAGCAAGGAACACTTCCCTAACAAAAGGATCAACAAGCTATCTCCCAAAATGGATGGACCTTACAGGATCTTGAGGCGCATTAATCATAACGCCTATGAAGTTGAGCTACTCAAAGGTTTTGGTGTGTCTGCCTCCTTCAACGTCGCCAATTTGACTCCCTATGTAGTTGATGATGATGAAGACTAAGATTTGAGGGAAAATCTTCAACAACCTAAGGGAACTGATGAACTATCGACCAACAGTCCCATTACTCCCACATGGTTCCAAGGACTCTAATCCCTCACCCAAAGAATTCTCTCTCGACAACCTGTTGATGATAAGAAAGTTTACACCAAAGGAAGGTAGCTGAACTCCTTGAGCTCCCCGCATTGTCATACTATGATTATGCTTTCGGTAGTGATGATGCCGACCATTCCCTTACCGAGGATTCTATATTGAGTAATCCGACCAACTTCTGCCGAGAGGTTCTTATGGAGTGACTAAAGACTCACTTACCGGTCGAGTAGTTTTCTCTCGACTTGCTATCATCTCTCTCATCCAAACCCCTTTATTATCGCAACGTCTTGATCCCTCTCGCCTGTTATGCTTAGAGAATATTCGTACAAAATCAATGTTGCACTACTACCTGTCCACCTTGTCTAATATTGTACTACTTTTCCATTTTTGTCTTTTGTCCCTTTTACCCTTTTTCATATGTACTAAGAATCCCCTTTTTGTATATACTTTCTTGTAATTTCTTTATTTGTAATGTTTCCCTAAAGACTTACTATAAATAGTCCCTTTCTCTTGTAAGCTGCAGATTACTTACAATTAATACTAAATATTTTGCTCTTGTGAGACAACCCTTTCCAAGTCCATCTTTCATACACTCTTATCTAATCTTGCCAAGTAGCTCAAGATTAGTGGCAGGTAAACCTTGACATCAACTTGTACAACATATCAAGTGAGGTGTCAAGTCATGTTATGTTCGTTGGTGAGTTACATCCTCCAAACAACTTTACGTCAGCTACTCTTGTTCATCTGTAGACTATTTCCCTCTAATTTTCTCTAATATTTTAGAGGACCCATTTTAGTCAAATTTGTCATGGTAAGTCCTAGTGATAACTAATCTCTTAGGTACACCAACTGGGCTATGTTAGAAAAGAGCATCCCAAGTCACTTACTAGATTAGACAGGTGAAGATAATAACATTAGGTATTGGAATAGGCAATGGCCAAGGTAAAAACCCTTACTTAGTTGTTCCATGTATATGCGATGGCCAAGCATGTATGCTAATAGACATCACTTACTTTATACTTTTTAGGCATATTTAGGCTTAAATTGATCGTAATTATTTCGTTTCTCAAGTTCTTGGTACCTAATTTGTAATATATCAATTTCAAATGATTCAAGAGCAATGAGATGATATTTATTTAAGACGAAGTGAAGAGGAGAAAAAATTCCACAAGAATAATGAGATCCAAAGTTATTACACCTGTGATGAAATAATAATTTTGAAGGAAGATCACCACGTATCTAATCATGGGTGTGATTAAAGAAGATTTAAGTGCCTAATGCTTGTCATGCTCTCCATCACAGGCGTGGCCAAAGGAGAAGACTGTTATCCACCTGTTCATCATGCTTGTAATAGTACATCAGGAGGGTGATCATGCCCTCTATCACCAACATAAAGAGATGAAATAATTACAATGAGGCGATCATGTACCACATCCCAGCCATAATAGGTAAAGATCATTCTTTTCTAAGATGATCGTACCCCAAATCACGGACGTGATGACAGTAGACACAATCGTTACTTTTTAAACTTTTCACACAAACCAATGCGTTTAATTGGTTTAAAAGGGCATCTTGAAATGGTGTATTCAAATCTTTTGACAAAGAGAATATAAATACACCTAAAAATTTCAGATAGACATCATCGAATTCATTATTAAACATTCTAGACTTTTGCCTTAGACATTAACCACAAACACATATGTTCATCCATTTTGTATCCATTGTGCTTTACGTTTTCTGCATATTTTCAAAGTGTTGTACCGTGTATTTTTCCCAAAATTATTCAAGAGAGACTTTAGGAATTCATTGTTTGTGCATTGTAAAAACTTTTACATTGGATCTTAAAAAAAAAATGGTTTTCTTCTTCTACTTGTCTTATGATGAATTCCTTGTTAATTCTGCATTTTGTTGATATGCTTTGTTATTTTATCATAAGTGAGTAGTAATCTAGGGCTTACTACATCACTTTAGCATAAACAAGTGCTTAATTTAGTGATTTCCTGATTTTTGTTAGTTCTAGTGAATTGAACTTAATAAATCTAAGTACGATATAGTGCACAATACTAACTTAGGATAGATTTTGATAGAATATGTTAAGAGATAATTCTATTGAATGGATCTAATTCGTTGGAACAACTTATTCTTGATAGTAGAGATATTTTTAGGAAAGTTGTTGCATCTTTAAAGACTTTAATAAAATATCATGATGTTAATGCTATTCTAATTGGCCGTTAATTCAAAATAAATTGTAATAGACACGATTAGGGTTAGAAGTAAGTAATTTTGAGAAAAATGCTTATAAACTAGTAATTCCTTGTAGTTCGTGACATTGTGTTATGTGGTGAAGTAAGTTTGCATGTTAAGTGTGGTGTTGTTAACCGTTTTTATATTCATTGTGTTAGATGAAATTTGTCATGGATTAGTATAGTTTAGCTAGTAATTTAGAGTTTTAGTACTTAATCACTTGATAATTCGGGTTGCTAGATATAAGAAGATTAGTACTAATGCTTGTATCCTTTCCTAGTGGAAACAACCCTATATTCATCTATGCTAACGAACAATAGGTACACTTACCTGTTAAACCAAGTTAAGGATAAAATATAGGTTTATAAATTTTAAAACTTAGTAGCTCTAATTAGAGGTGATCATATGCTACTTGCCTATTGGTTATTTGCAGTTGTAGAATTTACTTAAGTGAATACCATGGCTTTTTGAGTTACTATAATGATAAAATGGTGCTTTACATAATACGTTGTTAACTTGTCATATTTGTAATTTTCAATTTTATTAAGAAGTTGTTGTCTAAGATAATTTATGCTATATTCCTATTGGTAGATTGAATTATGCTTACAACATACCTAGGTTAAGCTTGTTATGGATTCATGTTTGACTATAATGACTATCACAATTGTTAAAATCACGATTTTACAAATGTCATTCTATAAATTTACAATTTTAAAAGGTTCTTCCTAGTTAACTCATGTATAATTTTTTTTTTTTTATAGAAAGTTACATTTTTAACTGATTTTACATGTCAAACATAGTAGAAACTTACATCTTTAACCAACTTTACCGATTCTACATATATAAATTGAATAGAAAAAAAAATGTAATGAGGCTTCTACTATCCCATTGACTATTAAGGCATTAAATCATCTTTACTATCCCATTCCAATTTTTTTTGCCCTTTTTTCTCTCTCTTAATCCCTTATTTGATATTCATAATCACCATTTAAGTTATAACTTCAATAGAAAATTTATAAGAAAAAAAATATATTTAATTTTATACCTTTAATAACATAAAATGAGTTGAAACATTTGATTCTCTTTAATTTATTACTTTTTTCAAACAAAATAATGGAAAAAATAAATTAGTTTTGACTTTGCTTATTCTTTTTCCATGAATGTTAAATTATAGATTTATAATTTTTTTATGGAAAAAGAACTTAATTTCTTCATTTATTTATTTCCATCATGTATTCCAAGTTTTTTATAACTACTATAAGCTTATTCGTAATTTTTTTTAAAGTTATTTTATATAGATTGTAGAAAACTTACATTTTTACATTTCAATTTTACAAAGCTTCTAGCAATTCTAAGTAGATTTGTAAGTTTGACAACCTTGATGACTATCTTCCATACATGACATGAGATGGCCATTCATATTATGCTTAGGAATTGATTATGCTGGGACAATGTTTTGATAATGTAGAAGGCTAAAATGATATATAGGCTTCAAGTCCATTAATGATCTAGGCTTAACTCCTTAGGTTAAAATAATAGGGCCTAAAGAGTCAGGTTCATGAATTTGGGATAACTTAGGGAGATGTAGCATGGTAAGCTTAGACTAAGGATCTTTAGACTGACCCATCCATTCTTAACCTTTCTTAGCGAAGCTCATACACATAGAAAGGCTCGTTATGAGCTTAACCTCAATTAGAGCCCGTTAAAGAATCCATCAATAAGAGGACTCATCTTAGCTATTGATTAACATTGCAATATGATGGATATCAATAATGGCCTAACTCTATAAATACTTTAAAGCTCCTCTTCATTTGGGAAAATTTTAGCTGTTTAGAAAAACGATGTCATGTTGTTATATTATTGTTGTAGAAGATTAAATAGAGCTCAAAGGAAAGAACACACCAAGTCTCGTCTTAGATAGTAGGGTTGATGCTTTATAACTCCTCCACCTATACTAATGCATTTGAGCTCCCTGATATTACTTACTCCTCCTCCCTACTTCCTTTTCTCTAAATTACCCCTTGTATATCATTCTATGTCACACCTTTAAGGTCACATGTAGTGTGAAACTTACATTACATGCACGTGACTACCACAACCAAATCCCCTCATCTACATTTTAGCAAGTCTACTAAGGATAAAGGATGTTGATAATTTAATAATGGCACCCGGTAGGAAGAGGATAGCTAACCCTACCAATGGTCCTACTCAAGATCAATAAGAGAATCATAAAGTTCCAAATAGAACAATACTACCACCAAAAGATGCCAATTAAGGAAGTAACTCACAAGAAGATGCATCTAATAACACTCAGATGATGTATGAGCTTTGAGAAGCTATTTGAGCATTGAATCAATTCATGACAATCTTACTCAATGCATGCCTAACTTAGTTGCTATAGCTATAGCGCAACAAGGTACAATTACCCTAAATCCTATTGATGTTGCGCAATAATATGCCACTCAAGTAGTGTAGTCATCTAATCCCCTTGCTTCTATTGAGGATGCAACTCACGAAAGTGTGAGCAAAACACTATACTAGACCCTATACCTATGCAAAACCCAATGCTTAAGATAAGAGATAAGGAAGTTCAACCTAGAGGCTCTTCATCCTCATACACTATTGTACATATTTTGTAAGGTAGATTAGTTAATCATCCTAATCTACCCCAGCTCCATAGGTTAAAGATACCACATCTACTCTAAGAGGTTCATTTGTGATCTAAGAAAACTTAGATGTATTTATAAAGGAGATATAGACCAAGTCAACAGCAAGAGTTTTAATCTCACTCTCATACAATCAGCATATTGCTAATAAACCATATCCTAAGGACTATGTGAATCCTAAGTTTTCACTATTCAATGGTAAGAAAGGAAATGCTAAGCAACATTTGATGAAGTTTATTAAGATTCTAACTATCTATAAGCTAAATGATGATTTGAAATTGAAGTAATTCTTAAAGTCTCTCACAGAGAAAGTATACATATGATATAATAATCTCCCTCCTGGTTGCAAGATGTTCTTCGAGAAATTTTTCTCCATAAAAGAGAAGGTCACTTTGACCGATATGGGGCAAATTCGGTAAAAACTTAGAGAAGTTGTGATGGAGTATATCAAGTGTTTCAAAGAACACTCTTTAGACATTCAAGACATTTGTGATGAGAAAGAATTGATAAAGATCCGCATTTAAGGGATATTCAACTAGCATGTTGTGCATCTAAGAAACCTCTCCTTAGCCTTGTTTGCCACTTTGGTTGAAAAAACATAAAGAACTAATAACTCTATCAAGCAATAGAAAGATGAAAATGGGAAATTTGATAAGTGGACATCATATGCAAGTTCAACTTATGGTGAAAACTCTAACCAAAGCAAGAAACCAAGGAATGAGAACCCTAGGAGCTTTGAATCATCGTTGTCATTCCCATATTCAATGGGAAATGTACATGCAATGCTCAACCAATGGTTACAGGATGGGATTATAAAGCTCCCAAGAATCGAACATTTACCTAATGCACAAGAGAAGGATGACGCCAAATTTTGTAGGTTCCATAAAACTATAGGTCATCTTAGTAAAGAATGTTGGACCCTGAAGAGAATATTCAATGAAAGGGTCGAAAATGGGGACCTTATTATTAAAAATAATGACGCAAAAAACAATCCATTGCCTACTCATAATAACCAACATGGTACTATGAATGTTATTAGTTGTGATCCTTTGGCAATAGAGGAAATCAATACACCACCTATAGAAGTACAACAAGATAAAGGAAAGTAACTAAAATTGAACAAAATGAGTGTTCACATGCGGTTACAGCACTTTTAATGACTCACAATCTTCAAAACTTCTTCGACCTACTAGAGTTTGATGAGAAGGTACAGCTAGTAGCAATGACTACACTTACGCAAATCTTTAAAGGTCAAATACGCGAAGTGCAATACAGTGTATCCTATGAATAGGATGGCAAATGCACATGAGAATGTAATTTTGTTCACTAACGCTGATATATGGTTAAGAATCCAAACCACAATCGTCCTTTATATGTAGAAGGAGTAGTAAATGGCTATTTAGTTAGATGGACATTTATAGATAGTGGCTCTTCTTTGAACATTATGCCTGTGTCTACATTTAAAGCTATTAAGATTGATATGCAATATTTAGTAAAGGAATCTATGTCAATAAATGGTTTCAATTACTCATCCATGAATATAGTAGGATACGTTAATGTAGACCTAAAATTGGACCTATCCAAGGCTCTACTACTTTTCATGTGATTGATGTACATTTGCCCTAGCACCTTTCTCATTAATAGGAAATGGCTACACATTCACAATTTGATACCCTCTATACTAATGCATTAAAGGTCACCAAAGGGGTAAGGATATGTTCATCCTAGCCATTAAAAACCCCTTCGACCATAACGAATTGTATTTTGTTAAGTCAGCTCACTTTGATGAAAGCATAGAGAATGGAGAGATGACCATTATGAAACCCTTTAGCACTCCACTACCTACCTAGAAGGAAGTCCGGGAGGGTCAACATAAGAAGAGAAGGATATAAGGCTCTCAGAGGGGTAAGAAGAAGAGAAAACAAACTGAAGAAGTAGAAAGTTTTGTCAAGGTAGATGAGTGGAGAGTATACTGCTTATGATGGTCACAGAGGTCTAAGGAAGTTTGCATGTCTTCTTCATATTTGCTTAGACATTTAAGGAGATGCTAGGATTTAATCCTAGCTTTGTGGTGAATAGGTTAAACATTGCACTAGGGGTTAAACAAATAAAATAAGGACAACGAGTCTTTCACCCTAAGGTGGAAGTGAAAATTAAAGAAGAAATGAAAAGCTGCTCAAAGCTGGCTTCATTAAGCCAATTGAGCACCATACTTGGTTCATGAATGTAGTACTAGTAAGGAAGAAAAATGGCCAAATACGCGAAAGCATAGACTTCTTGTATCTCAATAAGGCTTGCCTAAAGGATTCTTCCCACTTCCAAACATTGATACTTTAGTTGATGGAATGGCAGGACATTAACTATTCTCATTCATGGATGGCTTTATAACCAAATTAAGATGGCTACTAGAGATGCTTAGTGTATTACCTCTCGGACACTCGTACAAAATTTTTATTATACTATCATGCCTTGTTAGATTGAAGAACACTAAAGCTACTTACCAGTAAGCTATGATTGCAATATTTCATGATATGATGCATGACTTCATAGAGGATCAAATAGATGTCATAGTTGTCAAGTCAAAATGGGCACTAAACCACCTAATCCACCTAAAGCAAATATTTGAGTGATGTTGAGCTTATAAACTCTGAATGACCCCCTTTATATGTTTGGAGTAGCTTCTAGGAAATTCCTTGGTTTTGTGGTTCAATATAAGGGAATTGATATTGATTTAGTGAAGGTGTAGGTAATTTAATCAATGCCCTCATCGAGTATTCAAAAAGTACTGAAGAGTTTCATGGGCAAGGTCTCTTACATAAGGAGATTCATGCTTGCACTAGCAAAAATTTCATACCCCCTATAATAACTCATGCAGAAGGGAGTTCCATTTAAATTAGGGTAGTTACATGAGGAGCCTCTCAAAAAAATTAAGGAAATCTTGACTTCCCCTCAAACCATTACAATGCTTATTAAAGGGCTACCTATGTTTTTAGACCGTACTTTTACATATAAGTCAATTAGAGCTTTACTTACACAAGAAGTAAATGCCTAGGAGCAACCTATTTATTAACTAAGTCGAATCCTTTAGGGAAGTGAGGTTAACTATCCAACCAGTAAGAAACATTTTCTTATGCTGGTATTCGCTACACAGAAGTTACTCTATTACTTCTTAATACATAAGATCATCTTCATAACTGATCAGATCCTATCAAATACTCGCTATCATATCCAGCATTATGTAGACAAATCACAAAGTGGCTACTCCTCCTGGGTGAACTTGACATCACGATTGCATCTCTAAGAGCTATCAAATCTCAAGTGTTAGCTAACTTATTAGCACAATTTCCGATAGTGGATAAGAACTTGATCATAGATGCCATCCCAACATAAGTTCCATAAAGACTCCCTGATGGCAAATATAGATGGAGAATGGTTAGTCCAATTCAATTACTCTGGAACTAGCACCAAACAAGTAGTAAAAGTTGTCTTAACCTTGCTAAGAGGCCATGAGATGCCACTGGTTTTGAAGCTTGATTTTATGTAGACTAATAATGAAGTTGAATCTGAGGCATTGTTACTTAGATTAATATTCGCTCAAGAAGCTAGAGCACGCTGCTTATGCATGTGAGGTGATTCAAACTTAATAATCAAGCAATCTAATGGTGAGTTGGGCCTTAAGGAACTTACACTAGTGCCTTATAGGGCTATAGTGCAAGCTCTAGATGGAAAATATCAATCAATATGATATGAGCATACAACTCAGTCCATCAATGAATATATAAATGCATTAGCTACACTGGCATCTAAAGTACCAATCTAAGGTGAAATTAATAATTTGAACATCCAAATGGTTAAAAAATCTACCCAATGTATATTGCAAGTCATTGATGAAGAAGAGGATGCACCTAGTGATTGGTATACACCAATCTAAGAACAATTAGCATACCTTAGTGCTACTTCTATTGCTATACTAAAAAATTTCATTTACATTAATGGAGTATTGTACTATAAAGGCCTTAAAGGCGTACTATCTTACTATATTGGTGCAAAGCAAGCTCACTTGAAGTTAGATAAGTATCACAAAATATGGTATAGAGAAGAAGGTCCACCCTTATATCGCTACATCCAATGCACAAGGTACTATTGGCCATCAATTTCCATAGATGTGTCTCAAGTACAAATGCATTACCCTAAGTGTTCTAAACTGCCTGACACAAGTGAGTGCAATTTTGTAACAAGTGCAAAGGACTATTAACTACTGTACATTGATTATTTAAAGAATAACATATTACCTACTAATAGTACAGACACTAGACTCATGAAAAGGAAGGTGAGGAAGTACATTCTTCATGAGGGTGAACTATATAGGGTTTCCTTCATGGAAGAGCCCCTTAAGTATGTGCCATCTCTTAAGACAAAGACAATACTATCCGAAGCATATGTAGGAGATTATAGGGAGCATTAATGAGGAAGAAAACTACACTATCACCTACTTGACATGGGGTATTATTAGCCAACCATGGCAAATGGTGCTTTCATTTTGACCAAGAAGTATGCCATTTGTCAAAAACATGGTGATGCAATTCATGCCCCTCTTGTAATGCTCCATAGCTTGATAACCCCATAACCTTTCCATACTTAGGCATTTGATTTAATTGGCCTTATACACTTACCATCCAAATGATGCATTTGGATCCTATTAGGAATTGAGTGCTTTACTAAATGGATAAAGGCTATTCCTTTAAAGAAGGCGGCTAGACCAACAATAGCATGTTTTATTAAAGAGTACATCATATGCAAATTCAATATCCCTAAGCGTATCCTATCTGATAATGGAACTTTTTTTACCAACTCACATGCAAAACATCTATTGGCTTCCTACAACATTAACCATGTTGAGTCCACAACTTACTACCGTAAGGGCAATGGTCAAGTAAAAGCTTCAAACAAAAGCCTATTAAAAGTACTTAGTCATATGGTATATGACAACCATAAAGAATGGCATGAAAAGTTGCCACTGGCACTTTAGGCTTATGGAACTTTAAAGCGAAGACCGACACAAGCTACA
Source organism: Lumnitzera littorea (assembly GCA_024138015.1). Lineage (NCBI taxonomy): Eukaryota > Viridiplantae > Streptophyta > Magnoliopsida > Myrtales > Combretaceae > Lumnitzera > Lumnitzera littorea. The sequence continues at coordinate 56,912,442 of JAMXBB010000009.1, read as the reverse complement.
CCTTTTCTTTGGTATATGGATCTAAAGTAACCATACAAATAGAAGTCTTAGTTCCCTTTGCATGGTTAGCTATTAATGCTAAACTGGAACCAAATACATTATGCAAGATGGACCTAGAAGCACTAGATGAGCATTGAGATACTGTAAAGCACAATCTCGCTAACTATCAACTACTATTGAGCATCGCTTATGATTGACTAGTATGAAAGTGGTCTTTCCAATAAGGTGACATAGTCCTTTGCAAGATAGACCACATCTAAAGAGGCATTCCAGTACCAAAGTTTACACTAAAGTGGGAAGAACCTTTTATCATTGAAGAAGTTCATTTCATGATAGTGGTTACTGCAAACTTCGGAATCCAAAAACAGATGCCATCACAACCCCTATAAACTTCCAATGTATCAAGAAATTTCATTTGTAATGGCATAATGTACTGCAGTTAAATGAATGAAATTCCCAGCTCACCTCATGCAAGCTTGCTCTCATGAATTACTTCTTGTCTTTACTTCTTTTTTATGTTGTTGCAAAGTTCAAGATTTATCTCCTTAGCACACATAATACAAATATAAAAGAATATAATGATACATGGCTACTACTTAGTAAGAGATTCGTCTCCTAAGCACATGGTGTTTATTTGGCTTATGTTTGTTGACTAGTACGAATAGTATCACCTAAGTGCATAACATAACACCCTCATGTTACCTAGGACTTCACTTTACTTGAGTGTATTTACATGTTAAGCATAAGTGAATTTTCTATCAACATTACCTATCCTCAAAATTAAATGGTTAAGTTATGGGAAATAGCCCCTTAACTAACCATAAGACAGTTTAAGTACAATTGATACATATCACTATCACATTTAGTACATTATTACAAAAGACCATCATTGTACACAAGTATTGCTCTAATGTACGGATCTTACTAAGGGATAATAAGTTACAAATATATGGCACTTTTGGTTCTCCATCATATAGGAATATTCGTATTAAAAGGCTAAGTAGGGAATAATACCCCCTTAGCTATCATACTACTATTTTCAACATAAGTAAGTATTGCCATTCTTGTACAAATCGAATATGCCATTAGGGATCACTACTTGTAAATGAGAATGTTACTATGTTACACTAGATCCAGTCATAGGCTTAATGAGTCATGAAAGGTTACTTCAACTTTTCTACATATATTTAACATTATCGCAACTAAGTGCGAATAATGTCTCATAAGCATATAGTGAAATCAATATTGGCACAAAATTTTGCCTTAATCCATGCAACTGTTGAATAATGAAATAAAAAAAAAAGGAGGGTGAAAGAAAACAATCAAATGCAAATTCAAAGACCAGCATTAAATTTTGTAGTAGAACAACTATGTTCTTGGTCTCTAAGGTGTTTTTTAACCTCAAGCTCGATTACCTCTAACTCAGCATTCAATCTATCATGTTGTTGCATGGCTTCATATAATTTTTTAGATTTAGAAAAAACACAATCAAGACTCCTAACTTTCAAAACTAAGGTTAAAAGCCCTAGAATTACTCTTCATTAAAAGCTTCAACTCTTTTGTTGACAAAGAATCTTAAGGTTTAGTAAGGAGATCAATAGCCTACCTTAATAATGTCACCATAGCACTATCTACGTCAATGCCTAAAACAACACATTTACACTAAAAGTCCCCTTCTAAAGAACGTGACCACTTTAATAACTCAACAAGGTGAGAAGGGACAATTGTCCTAATCCTAAGCATTAGGCCGAACCAACCCTTAAACCATTTGCTTAGTTTTTCTTTAATTTCTTTTAATTTTTTTCCCATATTCTCGTAAATTAATGTAAATAATTTTTCGCCTTCTCTCATATTTCTATTTTTTTCCTAGATTATTGTAAGACTTTCTACATATATTATATGTAGTGATGCGTAAATGATTCACCTTTATTTTCAATTGAAATTTTATTCTATTCTGAAATAATTGATTTGAACAGCGTGAGCATAATGTTACATTAATACTAAAATATTAAGTAACGTTAAGCAACGAGAGAGAAGTTGCAAATGATGAAGATTTCTCATTTGAATATCGAAATACATTGTCAATAGAAATAAATTACAACATAACCATTAACTGTAATTTGTGATGGTACGTTACAAAATATTATTTCTTCGATCGGAGTACACTTGTTGAGTAGAAATAGAAATTACAATACCATCCATAATGGTATAAAAAAGCTTTTTAATAGTTCACTCCTAGAGAAATTAGGCGTAGTAGGGGAAAAATAATTTTTTTGATTTTAGATTATCTTGAATGTGCCTACGTATTCACTAGTTGGACTTAGACTATCATAGTTCATTATGATTTTTTAGAAAACCTTTAGTATGTAGGTCAATTTTAAATTAGGTGAAAAAGCCAAGTGTATGTGATTATCCATTTATATTTTTTTGAAGAAAAATAATTTTCATCAATGGTATTTTGAAAAGCCTAAGATTGAATTGTACTTTTTGAAAAACCATACCATTTACTTTTTTTTTGGGTAATCACAAAAACAACTTTATTAGGTGACAAAACATTTTTGAATGAAAGAAGAAAAAAAAAAGAGAGAGAGAAGAATGGTTTGTACTTACTCATTGTTACCTTGCGTTGGTGGTGCTGTTTGAGAGTAAAACCCATGGCCGAGCTTAGGCTTTCATCCAATCTATTCTAATTGCTGAGGTATTCATCTTCTTCGCTCAACGTATTGCATGGTTCTTACTGTCTGCAAGCCACCTTATTCCAGTCTTCTACATAAGTACTTGCCTCGACATTGATGATGGAAAGGGATGCTTGTCGATCATCAAGGATGTGGCCTATTATACTAAACACTTGCTCAACGACTATTATTGATGTGAGAGCAGCAATCACTTAGTGTACAATATGAGATAGAATTGTACAGTCCCTCATGTACTTCTACCACCACTCGAGATGGTGATACTTTTAGAGAACTTGAAGTTCGTATTCATGTAGTGCTATAACTTGGACATTGGGCCACAAACCATTACCACTTCAATTTCTATGCCAACAATTGCTCACCTACAAATGAGTAACAATGGTCCATAAGGGATGACAATGGAGAGATTGATGACTTGCCATCATATTGACATTGGTAGTGTAAGAAAAACTCTTCCAAGTTAGTTATCACTACCAAAACCTCCTAATATGCTTCTAAGCTATACATTTCTTGCGAATATGTTAAAGAATCAACATATTCATAATAAGTTTCCAAATACATTTGTAGTAGTTCAATTTTACAACGAAGATCTAAAATAGTTGATACAAGATAAATACAAGGAATTTTGTTTTTAATGAGATAACCACTTCAACGCCATATCAATCGCATAATTGTGCAAGTTCGAGTCCTTATGCCCTTTAAGTATTACACTTCTACAAGATAAATATAAGGATTTTCTTTATAACAAGATCACCGCTTCAATACAATATCAAATGTGCAGTCGTGCAACATTGAGTCCTTGTACCCCTTAAGTAGTATGCTAAGAATGTTAATCATTAACATCACCAACAGATGGACACTAGGCCTGTACACTTGAGAGAAATTTTTAGTCACATCATGAAAAACTTTGAAAACCTTCAATAATTGGATACATATATCCCAATCGCTAAGGTGAATTTCAATCTCACGTATGTTGTATATCACAGAGGCACATAGCAGCTCATTATAAGGAACGATGCTATGCAACATTCATACGTCAAGTTCTAAGGATGTTGCATATCCATATTACATTTTTGGAGTCTCTTTTCGTGTTCTCTATAGAAGTTTCTCCACTTCTCATTTAAGGATGACCTCTCCTTTATTATCTTCACCACATTTTTTATTAGGGCTATCTTATTTTGCAAAGCTACAATATCATCCTTAACATACAAGTTAAGAATATGATATGCACAATGTATATGAAAAAATATCACCCCCACCCATTCCGGTAGCATCAGTTGAGAAAGGTTTTGTAGATCTGCTATGGAGGCCATGTTCACACTTGCATTATCAAATCTGATAGAAAAAATTTTCTTAGCTAAGTCATACTCATTTAGAATTACAATAATAATTTTATAAATGTTTTACACTGTGTGGTGGTTGTTAAATACCTTTAATGCCAATAATCTTTTACTTAGTTGTCAATTATCCTCAATCTAATGAACAGTTATACCCATGTATGAATTGTTACGAAAAGGATATGTCCATATGTCAACACATATGGATACTAATGTATTGAGTAAAGTGAACTTACCTACGAGCTCTCACTTATCTTCATGGTAGAGCTCTTACACAACTATGCTCAATGTACTATGGCTCAAGTAGTGCACGCTAGGGTTGAAGTCTTTTGCTCATATTGGCTTTGCCACTGTAATGCATCTACATTGAAAGGTGCATGTTTATGAGGTACTATTCAAGATTGTACTTATACTTCTCCTAATCGTACCTCATTAGCACTTGTTTAGGCAAACCACCACCCCATGTGATTTGTTGTTGCGTCTTGTCTATCCCAACCTTCTTGAGATGCTTCAATCTTAGGTTCTTATTAAGGGTACTATACCCTTCTCCCGTCTTTTAAGCATAGCTCACATTACAGTAGTCATAGAACATTTATGAGTTCTTTAATTCATCTATACCTCGAAGGCCTCGAACCTCTAGATGGTTGACACATTTATTACTCCTCGATCTCGAAAATTATTTCAATTCTATCCTCTTCATCCTCGAATATGGTTGCAAACAACTCATATGTGGAGGTTCAGATCCAGGTGGTGGTGTAGGTCAGCGGTCAATATATGTCATAACTTCATGTACCCTATCCTCTTTGTAGTCATACTCATACTTCGGGTACGTTAGAACATCATCAAATTGTTGTAATGCGGACAATGTACCCGTTCCTGTAGCTTTCGCCTTACCTTTCCCATCTAATGAGGAACTGTACTTCTTTCTAGAGAATGTACAATGGAAGAATTGATTTATGGAGAAAATAAGTTTTTTTTTTTTTTTTACTAGGAAGAAAAACTTGAATGGAAAAAATTCCTAGCAAAAGCAGATAGATAAAGTTCAAGTGAAATATAAATATCATAGATACTACATAAGTTGGTTATTGGAGCAAATTATAATTTTAGAAATGATAAGACTAAAAGAAGACAAAATATGGTTTCAGAACGAAAGCAAAGTATGGATGGGAAATATTGAAATTCAAATGTAGACAGAGAGTTTGTATAATTTAAATTTTAACATAGGAGTGTTTGCAAGAAACTATGCTAATTTATATGCAATTGATATCAAGAGTGTGTCGTTTGAAATTTCAATCTTCCAAAATGTGGTTATTCTATGCATTGCATAATGTTTGAAGAAATTTGGCTTACATGACGTCCATTCTATTAGCACAAAATATGCTGAAAATATTCTCTACTTAGCTACTATGGAATGTTTCTTCCTGTTGGCATTCTAAAATCAAAATTTTCTTTTAAACACTACGGGTGCATTGTAGAATTTACATTGCATTTTGACATTAATAGCCAATCTTTCTCTCATTAGTGCTTTTGAGTTTTGCCTAATTGAAATTGTGATGTGCTATTCTTTGGTATGTAATAGTAGAATAATGGAGTGGAGTGGTGATTAATGAGTGAAGTCTAGAAAAGAAAAGAATAAAGGATAAAGGAGTATTGGATGAAGAGAAATGAGATGATAAAATGAAAAGATTATGAGAAAGTGAAATTAGGTGTAAGAATGAGAGAGAATAAGTGGGATTAAGGGAGTAAGCAAGTGTATTGAGAGAGGATGATGGTACAATGGCAAATGGAATGTATGATATTTTGATTTGGTTTTTCTCTTTTATTTTTTGGTATGAAGTGGCCAATTTGTACAAGCCAACCCATCAGTTCATGGGCCTATCAGTTTAGCAATTCTCAAGCCACCCAATCGGGCAAGTTTGGAGGCCCTCCGAGCTAGTTCTAAAATCGCCCGATGTTACTACTATATCTTGAGTTGCTATCTAGCTTGTTGGTGATGGTTCAGTAATTGGGTGAAGATGAACATTAGAAGGCATTATAAGTTGAAAAGTGTGCATGTCAGGATGAACAATCTTGATAGTTTGACCACCTTTAGAGGCACCATTATGGATGATAAGAATAAACTCCTTGGACTAATTACATGTAGCCAATATAAAGGATTCTAAGGACTCACATGGGGAATGCTAACTCGAAACCCCATTCAGGATGATGATTCCTATTTCGATCTCTAGCTTTTACACTACTATCAACCTAAGCGCCAAGCTTTCATAAGTCCCAGTACAATTTTCGCACTACCAAGCAGTTATGCTGACCTACCGAGTATACGTACCTACCTACCAAGTAGACATGTTGACCTACCAAGCATATAGGTCAACCTAACAAATAGACATGCTAACCTGCTAAGCACATAAGGTAGCCTGCCAAGCAGCCATACCTATCGTTGAGCTCCTACCATGATCCAGACAGCATTCATGCAGACTAACCTTGGATTTCTAACTGAGCTAAGTTGCTAAAACATTCGACTTAAAGAAATGCTAACCCAAACTTCAAATGTCTCTTAATATCCGAGCTCTAATCTAAATAAGACTAGATCTACCCAATTCATAAACCCTCTTTTGATGTCCCTTAAGCTTATTTCTATAGCTGCAAGACTATCCTAAACTCTACCTCAATAAGAACAGCTTCTATACATAACACTAACCACCCCTTGATACGTCTCTTCTTGCATGACAATTTTTTGTCTCTTTTACCCTTTTCAGTACATTTCATGTATTATAATTTGTAAATTACCCTTTTTGTCTTTTTTATGTATGCTTGTAACCCTAGTGGGGTTAGATATAAACCCATTTGTTTGTATACAAGCAACAACTCATTACATTATCAAATTATTACAAGTTTCCTTTATGAGAAAACCTAGTGTTCTCATTTTCCCTTTAACTCTTATCTATTCCCTTTAGTAAGGAATAGTATTAAGTAACCCTATAGTTCAAACCGATGATCATATCTAACAAATAGGCCGAGTAGGATCAATTGGTGTATCATATCCAATTAGTAACTACCTAGGTTTGCTAATTTTCTTTTAGTTCCTTCCAATGTGGTGCTCCTCCATATGTATGACCTTAGAAACATATTAACTTCACTAGTGTCAAAGTATGGTTCCTAGAGGGAGTATGTGAAGTTATAGTGAAGTTTGTTTATGTTTGCTGATAGTGGTTGTTATGTTCCTTTCGTAGTTGCTATAGTGTGTTCGAATGATGTAAGTTTTGAAGTTGTAAGCTGTGAAGTGAAGGTTTGTGGGTTTGGTAAGTATAGTTCCTATTGTTGCTCTATTTTAATCTATTTTTCACTAAGAAAACAGAGCACACTGATAAAACAGAGCAAGTACATTTATGTTGTGTTTGAGTGAGTCTTAAGTGTTGAAGTTGTTAAGAGTGTATTAGTAAAGTTCTGGGTAATAAGTAGAAGTGTTTGTTGTGTATTGTGTTGTTAACATGTTAGAAAAGCATTACGCTATGTCGAACTCAAGTGTTCAAGGAGTTATTGGTGACCAAAGTAATGGTGCTCATGCTAGTCAAGGCTAAAATGGAAAAAACACTCTTAGGTCAATCTATGATAAGCTTAACAGACTCACCAATCATGTTAAGAGTTTGGTTACTACTATGTAAGCCAATAGACAATAATCATAGGGTATGCCTCATTGAGGTCAAGCAAAGAATATTGTTGAGAAACATTATGGCCAAGGTGGCTAAGCTAATCACTTAGTTTAACCCCCTCAAGCTGGAGGAGTTGCTGACCGAGTTACTAGACGAAGGTTGGAGTTAGAAGAGATTGAGGAGGATGATAAGGAGGTAGATGTTGAAGAGTACAAAGAGGAAGAAGAAGAGGTTGAATATTACTTAGCATAAGAACGAGAATGTCAAGCTCCTTAAGGATTAAACAATGTTAAGGTTTAAATCCTACCCTTCAGTGGAAGTAGAGATGTAGATGAATATTTAAAGTAGGAAGAGAAAGTAAAGAAAGTGTTTAACAGCCATGGATACGTTGATGCCTTTAAAGTGCAACTTGCTACACTTGAATTTTCTAGATATGCTATCATGTGGTGGAAGAATCTTAATGTGGCTAGAGCAAGAGATGGAAGATGAAGTTTATGGACTTAGGAAGAGATGAAGAGATTATTGAAGGGAAGATTTTTGCCCAAACCTACTTTCAAGATACATTTGCAAAGTTGCAAGAACTTCGCTAAGAAAGCTGAACTATTGATAACCATGTAAGAGAATTTCAAATGCTGATGATCTGAGCAAATGTGGATAAACCCAAAGCTTGTGCAATGTCAAGGTTCATTTCTAAACTCAAATATGAGATTCACAACATTATGGAAGTACATAGGTTCTATATATTGGAAGAGGCCATTAAAGCAATGTAGATGCTCGAAAAAACAAAGGAGAAATGCTTTGAGCTGACTTGGTCCAACATTTTGCCCAAGCTCCTGTTCTGTGCCAATCTACTCATGCCAAGCTAAGGAGACCCTCCTAAGTTGAGGAAAAATATGATCGTCTTGATGATAGCTGAGCAAGCTAATAGAGCTAAGTTGAGGATAAGCTGACCCTAAGGACCTATGAGAAAGAATAAACCTTAGGATGGAAGAAAAGTGAGTTGAAGCACTTTAAATGCTTAGGTTTAGGACACATTACTACCGATTATCGTAACCAACGTGCTATGGTGCTCTGAGAAGATGTAATGGATAACACCAATGAGAGTGAGCCAAAAGAGGAGAAGAATGTTGGAAGAATTGAAGTTGAAGAAGAAGAAGAGACCTAAGTCTACACTAACTAAGGAAAGGTAATGACCTTAGTATTGAGACGAGTGTTGAGCTCCTTATTGAGTTCTAAGGAAGACCAAAGAGAGAATTTATTCCATACAAAGTGTACTATCGAGGAATAGTTGTGCACCATCATTGTAGGTAGAGGGAGTTATATTAACGTTGTCATACAATCCTTTGTACAAAGGTTAAGAGTGCTAACCTCTAAGCACTCCTGACCTTATAAGCTATATTGGCATCATGATAAGGGTGCTCTACACATCATTGAATAAGTAATCGTACCATTTAGTATTGGGAATGTATACAAAGAGGAAGTAGTGTATGATGTCGTCCCTATAAGAACTTCACATTTGTTACATGGAAGACCTTAGTTGTTCAATTAATGCGTTACTCATGATAGATATAAGAACACCTATGACTTTGTTAAGGATAGAAGGAAGATTGTGCTACAACCCATAACACCCATCGAGGTGAATGAGACCCATAACTCGCTCACCTAAGCTAGTAAAAAGAAAGCTTTAGTGAATAGCCAAAGAGAGCTTTAAGCTACTAAGGAGGCCAATGAGCCTATGTTCCTATTGATTAGAAGATTATTAGAGATGAGAAATCTAGAAGAAGTGCCTGATGAGATCTAAAGGTTGATTGATGAGTTTTCAAACCTATTTTCTAAAGAATTGCCTAAGGGACTACCTCCTGTCTAAGGCATAGAACATTTTATTGATCTACAGCCAAGTGTAACCTTGCCAAATCAACTTACCTACCAAATGAATCTTAAGCAAGCTGCGAAGCTAAAAAGGCAAGTGGATGAGCTAATAAAGCAAGGTTATGTAAGGGAGAGCATAAGTCTTTGTACTATGCTAGCTCTACTTGTCCCAAAGAAGGATGGTTTATGGCACATATGCAATAATAGTTGAGCAATCATCTGAATTATTGTCAGGTACAGATATCTAATATCGTGGCTCGATGACATATTAGATGGGTTACATGGTGCTCAAATATTCATGAAGATTTATCTATGAAGTGGCTATCACTAAATTTGCATGAGGCCTGGTGATGAATGGAATACTGCTTTCAAGACAAGGAATGGTCTCTATGAGTGGTTGGATATGCCATTCAGACTTACAAATGTGTCAAGCACATTTATGCAACTTATGAATCATGTTATGCATCCACTGATCAAAAGATCTATGGCCATGTACTTTGATGACATATTAGTGTACAATGTCGACCTGAACAATTATGTTCAACATCTCTAAGCTGTTTTTAATATTTTACGAGCTGAGAAGTTATATGGGAACTTATAGAAGTGCATGTTCTATCAATGTGACTTAGTTTTTCTTAGGTTTGTGGTATCAAGAGAAGGAATCCCATTAGATGAGGAAAAGGTCCAAGCCGTTCTAGAATGGCCAACACCAAAGAATGTCATTGAAGTACTAAGTCTTCATGGCCTTGCTTCTTTCTATAGAAGATTCGTTAAAAACTTCAGTACTATTGTAGCCCTCTTAACCGAGCTAACATAGAAGAGTGAAGGATTCTAATGGAATGATTGAGTTGAATAGAGCTTCAAGGAGATCAAAGAGAATCTCATTATTGTGCATATCTTATCTCTACCAAATTTTAACAAAACATTTGAATTGGAATGTAATGTGACAGGCATTGGCATTAGTGTAGTCCTGATATAAGAACAACAGCCAGTTGCCTACCATGGTGAGAAACTCAATGGTGTCGTACTAAACTACTTTATGTATGAGAAAGAGTTGTACTCTCTCTTTCAAGCTCTTATTGTATGGCAACACTATTTGTTACCTTGAGAGTTTATAATTTATACCGACCGTGAATCATTGAAACATCTTAAGAGTTAGAATAAGCTTTCGCAAAAGGTAAGTAAAGTGGCTAAAGTTTATGGAAGGTTTTTCCTATGTAATTCGACATAAGAAGGGTAGTGTTAATGTGGTTGCAAACTCCTTATCACATCAGCAAACCTTATTGACTACCTTATAGACAAAACTACTAGGACTTTCACTTATCACTGAGTAGTATGCTCGTAACCCCCATTTTGGTCCTATTCCTAAGCAGTATAGAGAAGGAGTTTCTATTGGAAGTTATTACCTCAAAGATGGCTATTTGTTCAAGGAAAGAAGTTTGTGCATACTTTGTTGTTCCATACACAAGTTGGTGGTTAAGGATGCTCATAGTGGTAGATTATCTATTCATTTTAGGGAGACTAAAATAGCCAACCTGTTAAAAGAAAATTTTTACTTACCTGGTTTAACCAAAGATGTCTATAAGGTAGTTGGTAGTTGTGAAGTGTACAAGAGTACCAAGGGAAAGAGGGAGCCATACAAAGAGTATATGCCTCTATGTATACCGACCTTACCTTAAGCCAACTTCAACATAAACTTTGTTCTAGGATTACCTCAGACATCCAAAGAAAAAGATTCACTCTTTGTTGTAGTAGACTACTTCAGTAAAATGGTACACTTCATTCCATATCATCAAACTAATGATGCTTTATTTATTGTTGATTTGTTTTTGTAGTAATTCTTCCAACTGCATGGAGTGTTGAAGACCATTGTTTCAAATTAAGATACAAAATTCTTGAGCTATTTTTATAAGATTCTTTGGAAAAGACTTGGAACTAAACTTGTGTTTAGCTCTAGTAGCCACCCTCAAACTGATGGCCACATTAAAGTGGTAAACAGAACGCTGGGAAATCTACTACAAGCTATCATAGGAAAGAATTTAAAGGATTGAGATTTGTATCTACCAATTGTGGAGTTTGCATACAACCGAACTATCTATAAGAAGACTCCATTAGAGGTCGTCCATGGCCTTAATCCCAGTATTCCCCTATATTTGATCAATACCCTCACACTGCCAAAGAGAGTCAATTTGAAGTTGCTTGAACCTAAGAATTGCAAGAATTACATTAGTCTGTAGTAAGGAAGATCACTAAGTTCAACCAGAGACAACAAGAGATCAGTAGTCATGGTTGTCATGCTATTTCTTTTAAGAAAGGAGACATAGTATGGATTTATATCAATTGAGAATGATTTCCACACTTGAGACAAAGGAAGTTATCTCCATGAGTTGATGGTTCATTCAAAGTCCTGAAAAAAGATCAATTGCAATGCCTACCAGGTTGAACTGCCTAAGAATTATAGTGTTTCCTCCACCTTTAATGTGTTTAACCTAATTCCCTACCAAATAGAAGAAGACCCAACAAATACCATGATAGAGCAAGAGTTAAAAACCTCTTCGGATTTAAGGACATATCTTTTCGACCCCTAGGCAAATGATAAGAATCAACTCCCTAAATTAGTCACACGTAGCTAAGTTAGAGGACTCTAAGGACTTAAACAAAGAATGCTAGCTCAAAACCCCATTTAGGATGAAGATACCTATTCCAATCTCCATCTTTTACACTACTACTAACTCGAGCATTGAGCTTTCATAAGTTTCAGCATAGTTTCAAGTTGCTAAGCAGTCAAGTCGACTTACCAAGCATAATACCGACCTACCAAGCAAACATGCTAACCTACTAAGCATATAAGCCGACTTGACAAGCAACCATACCTATAGCCAAGCTCTTACCATGATTTAAACAACACCTAAGTAGATCGACCTCAGACATTTGATCAAGCCAAGTGGCCAATGCATCTGACTTGAAGAAATGCTGGCCTAAACTCCAAATGTCTCTCAATATTTGAGCTCTGAACAAGACCAAATCTTCTTAGTTCATAAACCTTCTTTAGAAGTCCCTTAAGCTTATTTCTATAGCAACAAGACTATCCCAAACTTTGCTTTAACAAGAACAGCTTCTGTACATGGCACCAACCAACCCTTAATGCGTATCTTATAGCACAACATTCTTTATCCCTTTTATGCTTTTTAGTATATTTTATATATTCCAATTTATAAATTATCCTTTTTATCTTTTCCATGTATGTTGGCAACCCTAGTAGGACTAGTATATGGACCTCATTTGCTTGTATGCAAACAACAACTCATTACATTATCACATTGTTACAAGTTTCCTTTATTAGCAACCTTAGTGTTCTCATTTCTCCTTTAACTCATATCTATTTCATTTAGCAAGAAATAGTGGCAAGTGACCTTATAGTTCAAACCAGTGAGTTATATCCGACGAATTGTAGACCAAGTAGGATCAGTTGGTGTGTCATATTCGATTGGTAGCTACCTAGGTTTGCTAATCTTTTTTATTTTCTTTTGGTTCCTTCCCTTATAGTGCTCCTCTGTATGTATGACCCCAAAGACGCATCTATGAGCAATATCCATATCATCACCATGAGTATCTACATGAAGTAAAGTATTAGTATGTGTTCGAATTTCACCTTCCTCTAGGCATTCAGACTCAACCCCGTTATCATTCTCATCTGTATGATGAGATTCACTAGAGAATTCAACCACATTATTGTCACTACTATCAACATATCTTGGGGAATTCCCTCTATTATAATCAACATGATTAGGAGACTGCCTATTATCAACCAACTTCTCATCCTCCTCATCTTCATTTATAGTTGCAGGTGGTTCAAGATGATTTTCAAGCTAAAGCTCTTTACCAATATCATACCAGTGAGGCATTGGATGGGCAATGGTTGAAGTAGACTTAGGAATCATAATATTGCCTTAGTCATGCTTAGCTGAAGTAATATCCTTTTTTGCTCCCTATAGGAAAGAAAAAAAAAGGGAAAGGAAGTTAAGCTGCTATGATACACAACAACAAAGAGAACAAATAAACAAATATTAATTGCAATGGAGAATACTGTCAACCACAATACCTCATGAATGCATGTATGTTTGAATTCTCTAACGACAGGTAAAGTAGGCGATGAGCTTTTCTCTATGCCTTAGCTTGGGCATCATTAGATGAAGGAAGTTAGAAAAGAAATTCATCTGGCAAATTGCCATCCATTGTTGTGGAGTTATACTTTCCAAAATGCCTTTATATAGCTTATTTAGTATACTAAACACCCAATGGAAGCAATCCTACCATGCTTAGCGGATGGGAAGGACATTTGCTTAATGTTTGGATGAATATTTTTATAATTCTATAGGTTCAATGCTTCACAGCATTTATCAAAGTCCTCATTAATATTAATACGTCGAAGGATACCTTGGTCAAACCCAAACTGACGAGCAACACGATGTGGTGAATATACCATGACACTTCATTAAGGAAATAGGTTAGAGAATCCTTCTAGTCATGAAGTGTTAGAAGACTATTAGGAGTACACCAAAGAATGAATTCTACCTCAACATCTCCCATCAAATTTATTAAATTCTTAGAATCTCCAGGATAAAAATTTAGACATCCTTAATATCCCACCAATGAAACATTAAGAAACAACGAGGCTAGATGTCTATTAACCTATGTCTACACTTAAGGATGAGTAGTCTTAGGCTTATCATATGGTGGATTAGAATATCTCTTAAAGTGTTTAGAGAAGAACAATTGCAAAAACATTAAGATTGCATGCAATATCACTATATAGCGCCCCTTTGATTGTACTGAAGCTTCATGATAGAGATCCAATTGTCAATATAAAGAACCTAAGAGAACCTAAGTAAAAAGGTCCTAGGGCAAAGCACTCACTACAAGCAATGTGGATTGCTAAGTGAAAAAAAACCAAGGAATAACACCCTCTTCTAGCCTATTAGGAAATACGAATAAAGATAACCAACAGGCAAGAAAAGCCTCAAGCTCATACCTATAAAGAAAGCATACACATTAAGTCAAAATATTGCATAAGTGTTATAACAAGAGCAAAGAAAGAAAGCGAGTGGAATGGAAAAATGAAGCATAAGCAGTCACTTGCACCCATAGTGATGTCTTATAGTCTACATACCATTTGATCGCTCAATCTTAAAGAAATATTTCAACTAAACAAAGAATGTAGTTTTCCCACAAGTGTCTTTAGCTGCTTGCATATTTACCTCTAAGGACAACACTAACACTTGATCCTCTTGAGAAATCGAGGTTGTAATAATATTAGTTAACCCAAAGTCTCAAAAATTCAAGAGTATATAGACATCCTCTAAGGTTAAAATAATTTCACTTCTAAAGCATAACACTAAACTTTCTTTTGTATTCCTCCTAACCCCTAGTTGAGGCTCTCGTTTTATGAAGTGAAACATCCCACCTACAAGTGGATGTTCTGTCAAATCACATTTCTTTATATCCTACCAGAAATAATCCTTCATATTGGTTGAGTTAAATCACTTATCCCGAAGCAAAGGCACATTAGGTATAGGATCACCTAAGGGTGCTATCATATCCTCCATCTTGTAAGTATTTGCATTGCAAGATCGGCTTTCCTGAGTTCCCTTGCCGATTGTTAACTTGAAATGGCCAAATTGTTGACCATGAGTAATGAATGAAATTTGTTGCTCATGCTCACATTACTTTAAAACCTCGAATAAGGGAAGAGGACAAAAGAGACCGACTAGACTTCAACAATTTGGTAGCTCGCACCAACCTACAAAATATAAGAAAATTTAAGATAGTGTCAGTATAAAAAAATTACACATACATATATATATATGGTTAAATTTAACAAGTTCAATAATTGCAAACTTACAAGTACCAACGCTCACGGAAGAGGAATTAGAAGAGAAAAAAAAAAAAAAAAGAAGTGAAGAGCTATTAAAAATAGAGGACTATACACATATTGCATGGAAATACTCACAGCAATCACTAAGCAAAATATGGGACATGTCCTGATCATACAATTAATAGAGAGGTATTTCACATGGTAATTGCCAAATGAGACCATATATGGTTTGAAGACACAATAGAAATCAATATTCAAAGTCAAAACTATTACGATTTGAGGGCGGCTTAATCGTAGTAAGCGTTGTATGTCACACAAAAGACCATAGATTGGTTCCCCTTCCAATCAATGACCTTTTATACAACATACAATGCTAATACTATAATCATCTACCCAAGGGTATGCAAATAAAGATAATATCACAACACAACTTTATATAACATAAAATTTACAATATATTATAATTATTATAATATTGCAAAAATTCATAGTCTCAAAAGACTAGTGAACATACTACATTAGGCTAAAGTTCTGGAACCAACTACTATATAATATTACATATAATCTTGCAAGTCTATGACAAAGTCATAATGTACATTGTCCACTCTTCTCTCTAACTCCCATTCACACCTCAAAACACTATATTGACCTCAGCTATGCCTTGGATAGGTATAATGAAAAAGTCCTCCTACAATAAAAGTCTAAAAGGGTAGAAGCTTACTAGCTTAATAAGGTATCCCTCAACCACACAGATAAGCAAGTTGTACAAACATTAATTCAAACATATGTATGCATGTTCATACAGTATGTGACTTAAATACGTACAATTGACCAGTACTATATATAACTCAAATTTAACATCTTCTGAAGTCAGGGTTGGAGTATATATGACACCAATCAAATTCGGGTTTTATACCTGAACTTATTTCACTACGAAACTCTACATTTCATATTCAATTCAAATCAATTAGTTGTTAGTTGGTTTCAATCAAAAATCAAGTTCCAAGCATAATTGTGAGTAGGCCATTGCAATCCGTACTCACCCCTAAACAAAGGTCTCTAGACTTGACCCTTAGGCCAGCAGTTAGTGCCTCCAACGCTTAGTATTACCACAGGCTATGGTAAGGTCATATTGTATAAATATACCGTATCAAAACACTATAATTATCAATTCCCGAATAACCTCTCTCTACCTTCATGTGATGTGATGGCCGGAATTAATTATGCAATGCATGTTTATGCATGATCTAATTTAGTTCATTTAAGTCTAATACAATTAAGCTAATTTATTATATGACCAACCAAGTTAAAAAACGGATCAATTCTCACTAAATCTACTATGCAGCAAATAGTCAATTATCATAATTCAAGGTAATTTCACAATTTATCAAATAATAACATTCACATGCATAACTTAACCCCACACACCATCCAATTATTAACAACAAATAATATTCACTAACTATAAGCACAAATATATATGGAATCGTATGAAGTACTCACTCAATCATGACGCTATTCAAGAGCTGTAGTAACCCTCAAGAAAATTGGTGTCCACATTGAGATAACCTATTAATTAGAAAATATGAAAGGAAATGAGTATCTAAGTAAACTAGCTATCCTATGTATCTATTTAACTATATCTACCTATATTCTATTAAATTTCCCAGTTCGAGCTCTTTTTGGTAATCGCATGCAACTTTTTCGTTCTAATTCTATTATTTATAAACTTATAGTCAATTTTTATCATTTTTGAATATATATTCACATAACCGGATTCGTTTTGGATATTAAAACCCATATTTTTCAAGATAAGCTTAAATTGCCATAAATTTAATTACTTTGATTCAAATACTTTTATTTATTAATTTTTGAGTTTTTTTATTATTTTACAACTTAGTTAATTTCTAAATGTTATATTTTTATGATTTCTTATTTTTAACTTTATTTTATGTAGTCTTCATTACTTTCCTTATTTTAAGCTTAATTTACCATTTATTAAAACTTTCTTATTATTATTAATTTACTTAATTAATTTTGTTATTATTCTTTAATTATTTTGAAGTTTTCAGTATTATTATTTATTTGCATATATTTGCTAACGTGGCACTAGTTGATTGGTCCACGTGGTACTTCATTAAGTTTTCTTGATTTTTATATTTCTTAAAGTTTATATTATTATTATTAGGTATATTTATATATTATCATATGTAATTAATTAATAAATTATGGGCCCTAATTGTATATTATGGGTTTCGGCTCATTGTATATATAATTATATATATAAACACTTATGTATTTATGTCCGTATATGTATTCTTCATTATATTATTATACTTAATATATTAATGATTATACTCATACTTAACATACTTAGTATATGTACTTATACATGTATACATACATATATATATATACCTATACATGTAGGCATATGTATGTACATGTATTTATACATGTATTGTGCTTTTATTGTACGTATTTATACATAAGTTTATATATACTTTTATAGATGTATATTTATACGTGTTTTTATATTGTCTAAGTATTATTTTAAAAGAATTTCAAAATGATTCCTATACATATATATACATGCTTTTGGTTTACACATATATATATATATACTCAATATTTCCTATGAATATGCTTATGTATTTACTCATTTTATACTACATAAGGGTACATATGTAAGTATTTCTATGTATTCCTTATCTTATTTCCTTTTTTATTCATGTACATATACTTATTAGGTATCTATATGTATCTAAGTATAATTCATATATATGTACATAATGTAACTAAGCTTATAATATATTCCTACAATTAAGTATATATATATATATATTCACATGTTTAATTGCACATATGCACATATACGTATAATTTCTAAAAGATTAAGAATATGTACCCAAAATTCTATTACATATATATATATATATATATATATAGTTTCAACTCCAAGATGCTAGAATACATAAGAGTCCTATTGCATATCCTAGTATACATAATATCATAAATTGCAAATACAACAAAAGAACATAAATATAGAATAATATTACAATACTATATAAATATCAATTCAATTACCTCTTTGTCTTGAAGTTTTGTGGAGTAAAATCCTTCTTTAAGTATTGATAAAACAAGTGTAAATAGTATGTGTTATGGTAGAATGTTTACTAAAATAATTGAGAGAAAAACAAGAGGCAAAAGATAGAAAATGGGGGGGTGGTTTTGACGATTTGTAAATGAGGGTTTTAAATTCCAATTTGATTGTTGTATTAAATTAGAATGTGGAAGAAATGTGTAGAATTTTGTAAGGGACACATGGCTCATGACACAAAGGAAAAATAAGAAAAAAAAAAAAAGAAAAGAAAAAAGGAAGATAAGGAGAATTAAATGCACTTGATAAGGAAAATTTAATGCATTTGATAAGTACATATTGACTTGGTCAAACTTTGACTTAGTCAAAGGTTGACTTGGTCAACTCTTAGGATTTTTTATGTATTATATATAAAAATTTGGAAATAAAAAGAAAATAGAGAAAAAGATAAAGTAAAAGGGAAAATAGAAAATTAAATATAATAAATCAATAAACATATATTAGAATTTCCTTATACATTTCTAATCCTATAAATAACATTTAGAATAATAAATAATATAATTTTAAGGTAAATTATAAATCATGTTATTAATATTTACTACATATTACCTCAATAACCAATAATGTCTATATTGACATAATACTAACTTATCTATATAAATATAAAGTTAATATTAATTATAAAATAATATTATAAATTTTTATGAATTAATGTAGTATTTTTACTCTTATAAGCATTTAAAAGTTATCTCTAATCATTCACTAGTGATATGATGAGATTTAACATGTTGGTCAATTATTTGGTTCAATTAGTAATCCATCATCTTCGTAATATATTAGTACATTTAATAGCTTAAATTTAAGTCTTAGAGTTTTTATCATATTTAGATAGAATCTTTAGATATTTTCTCATATTTAAGGTTTAAGGTCTTTACATACGATTAGGGTTTCTATTAATGTTTTAGAGTTTTCTTATTACAATAGTTTAGAGTTTATAATTTAAATAAAGTTTTTAATCTATAACGACCCGAGAACCTAAATGGCACTACAACCCACCACATATCCTAACTAGTTTGGAATATGTAAGGCTTTCTAAGTCCACCATCAAAATATAAAAAATAACACCACATATTATATATAATCCACTAGGGAGTGGGAAACTACATCCACTCATAACTCATAAAAACTGGAAAACTAATAGAGTTCTAAAGCATATTCACTCACAGCCAACAACATAAGATAAAACAAATAACTAAAATCCTCATATATCAAAACAAGTCCATCTCCTCAAAAGAACAAAACCTCAACAAAACATAACCACCGGTATCATAGACATCACCCTATCTAATCATCATAGAAATGTAGATACTCAACTCCATCCTCCTTATGGATATCGTTGATAAACGTCTCCTCATAAATAAGGAAGTCCTCATATCCAATACCTAAAAAAGAAAAGAATGAGCTAAGGCCCAATATGGGTGTACAAACATATACGCATGCTAAGATGGATCGTTCACATACAGTGATGTAAATATAGTAGAATAATACATACAGTAGTTTAATTATCTTAATTTAGGCCTACAGAACAACAAAGGGGTATTCAAACCCCGCCATACTTAGTCTTTACCTACATACATAGGTGGATATAATTATACGTTTTCTTTTAAGTTTTTTACACCCAGAAACCAGAGTCTAGAACCTAATATTCTAACTACGTCATCTCATGTGAAAGTCCACTAGAGAAACCTCGCACATAATCAACAGTTGCACAATCAGCATCCAAGATCAATTAAGCCGAATATATGTTAGTCTAGTTAGATCTTTTCTAACCTAGAAATCATAAGCATACAACAACACCACGTACTTGGAATCACTTTAAGGTCAAATACAATACTCGGATCTCAAACCCGAACAAAAGTCAGACCTTAACAAAGGAAACCAAACACTATGAA
Organism: Lumnitzera littorea; assembly: GCA_024138015.1. Lineage (NCBI taxonomy): Eukaryota > Viridiplantae > Streptophyta > Magnoliopsida > Myrtales > Combretaceae > Lumnitzera > Lumnitzera littorea. Next base: position 56,891,966 of record JAMXBB010000009.1, on the reverse strand, counting down.
TTTAAAAGAAAACAAGTAGCATGTTAACCCTTACATTCTAAGACTAAGTCCAACCTAAGAGCTATCTATGTATTTATAATCTATTCCATTAAGGTCTCAAAAGAAATAGTTGAGCTAAATAATAATAACATAATACGGTTAAACTAAAAAGGTGTTATAACTATATTTATATATATAAGATTACTTTTATAGAAATTCGTAAAATACATAATATGTATATAACATATCTATATATATATATATATATATAAGAAGGTATACAATGGACACAATACTAGAGTATCAAATAATATAGATTATCAAATCGATATGGTAAATAAATAATATATACTTAAATAAAATATAGTATAATTCGTAACAACTCGTATGAAAATACATAATAATAGATGACACATAAAACAAACATACCAAGCGTATTATAATGTACTTTATATATATAAATAGAAACTTGGCCCCAACATATATATATATTTATAACCAATATACCAAATATAATAAAATATACTATATATATACGTAATACTAAGGCGAAGAAAATACTTAGATCGAAATACCATTGATATCAAAATAAGACATACTAATAATAGTATACTATAATAATACACTAAGATCGACATATGAGGTTATCATATGTCGATCTTAGTGTATTATTATAGTATAATGACCCAAGTCGAATACGATAGAAACAGAAATCAACCCTAATATATATATATATACCTATAACTACGATCTGAAATATGATAAGATAATTTTAACAATAACTCTTACATAAGTAACACTATATAGCATAATAAACAAATAATTTAAAAACGGTAATTGAATACTAACAATATTTAATCAAACCTAACAACATAGGTATTAAATAAAATAATAGTAAGTTATACACTAAAAGTACAATACCAAATACGAAATCGGAAATAGATTATGAATATAAGTCAAGAAGAGAATCACAGAATAGCACAAATGAGGACCTAAAATAAACAATAATGCAAGAATTATAATTCGTAAAATAATATAAGCAAATATTTAATTAATAGCATTTACTAGGTTAATTTTGGAATGCGAGAAACTAGAAGCAACCAACCAACAATGAATAAGGAACAAAATGAATTTGGACGAGTTGATAATATACCGAAACGAATTTAGACTTGCTGACAAACTTTCAAAGTTGGAGCGAAAAAAGAAAATCAAGATTGGAATAGGCAATTAGGGTGAGGTTGAGAGGGAGTAAGAAACGAGGTCTAGAGAGAAAGATAGGGGAGTAACAAGAGGGAGGATTTTAGGATTTAGGTTGGGAAAGAACTGGCAAGAGGTAAGGTTCGCAAATTGCAGAGGGATGAGAGAGGGGTAGGGAGTAAGGTGAGAGAGATAGAGATAAGGGACAAAAAGCCAAGAGAAACAAAGGGAAAGAATTAAGAGAAGGGGGGTAAAGCCAATGATAGTGAATGAAGGCAAGGAAAGGTGAGTTAGCGAGATAGACGGATAAGGGTATAAGGGGCAAGATGAACAGAAGGAGAGAGAAAAGGTGATGGAGAAGAAGAAAATGAAATTCAAGGAGGCAATTTGTCAAGTGAGAGATAGGGAATGGAGGGGGGTTTGCATGATGATTAGGGAATGGAAAAAGAAGAGATGCTGAGAGAGAGGAAGAGTGTTACAACTGAGGGAAAAAGATAGGGTTTAAGGTAGGGTTTCAGGATAGATTCTAGAATATTCCAAAATAAAAGATATATTTATTTTTATATAAAAGGATAAAAGTTAATTGAGATGAATCATAAATATAGGATTTAGAAAAATAATCATATATACAATTATTATAAAGTAAAGTATTAACAAAATTATTATACTCTATATGTAAGATAAAAATTTAATATACTTAATGGGTACGTGAAAGAAAAAAAAATTTAAAAAAATATGAATTTTAGAATAATCAAATCAAGGCCTTAATTTTTTATTTCTAACGCTACCAGCTTAAAGGACTTTATGATTTGATTAGAGTACTAAACTAACTAAGGTGTTTTAATCTTTCCCCCTAAAGAAAACTTTCGTCCTGAAAGTTTACCTTAACTCAAGAATAAATCCAGATACTTTTGCTTTATGTTGTCCTCTAACTCCCAGGTGGCCTTGCACTTTAAATAATTCTCACACCGAACCTTCACAAAGGGAAGTGATCTTCTCCTCGTCTAGCGAACCTTCCTATCAATGATCTTAACAAGTCTCTCCTCCACTAGGAAATCAAGTTGTAAGCTCAAAGACTCTAAGTCCTATATCGATACTAACCAATCACCCTGACTCTAACTCAGGTTAGCTACAAACTTCTTCACAATCTTCTTCAATAGTGACACATGAAAAGCACAATGTACCCTTTCCAAAACTACTGGCAAAGCTAACCTATAAGCTACCTTTCCAATTCTCTCCAACACTTCAAAAGGACCAATAAACCTGGGACTTAACTTTCCTCTCATTCAGAACCTTGCCACACCCTTTATTAGAGAAACTGTAAACCTTACTTTTAGTAGGCCTAAGACTTGATTAAGAGTACTTTCCGAACATTCCCAAAGATCAACTAAACAAAAAACTTAAGTTTATATTTAGAAGCGAATTAAATTTTTCCAATTCAAAAGCCAATTGTCAATAAAACCCAAGCTTGAAGAACTGCAAGCTCTAAAATCATTTAAAACCCTAAACCTTAAAACAATTAAGGAATTTTAACCCTAAGTAATTAATCGATAATTTAATTTGAATAATTTCATTCAACTTTAGAAAATTTCACAATTTTATAAAAATCAAATCATAAATTACAAAACAATGCAAGATGAAAACCCTAAAACAATTTCCTATAAGGCCATGCCCTTATCTTCATGTATAAGCTTTACACATAAATAAGTAGACCAACCAATCACCTTAGAGAACTTATCAATTGAGAGTTGGAATCATTTATCAATTGATAACTTGTCAAAATCTAGTGATAAAACAATTTCCTTATCACCCCTTCACTTATACTACATATGGACAATTTTTCATAAGATTTCATAAGCTTAACTTTAATAAATGAGACAAGACCACTCTATGCCCAAAAAGACTTTAAATGGCAGATTTGGACAAAGGAGAAAGGAGGGCATGCTCTTGTCTTTCAACCATCAATCACTTTCTCTTACACACCACTATTCACCCCTTAATGCTTACATCATCAATAGTTGCAATTGTTGACTTTTATGTAAGCTACAAGATAATCAATTAAAGCTTCTTGCACACACTTCTTTCCTCATTCAAAATCTGCCACTCTCTCCCTCTTTCACTCTCATTTTCACTTCCTTTTCTCTCACTTTAAACACAAATCAAAAGAAGAAATCAAACTCCAAAAATTCCCAACTTGCCGCCACCATTTTTGCTTCCATACTCACGGCAATTTCTCTTCTTATTCTTGTGTCATTTTCTTTCACCATCTAAGATTTTTTAGAACCATTAGAACCTTCCACAAACCCCATTCCAAGAGACCAAAAGATTCGGGTTCCGAAAGGTGGCAAAAAGGAGGAAGCAAAGTTAAGAGCTTAAGTGGAACCTTAGTGCACAACCACCAAACTTTGCTTTAAGGACAAGTAAGTGTTTCTTGTGATATGTGGATTAGTATTTATGTTAGGAGACTTTGATTTCTTGAAGATATGAGTAAGGTTTAAGTTGTTATAACACCAAAAATCGTTTTAAGAAACAAACCATGAAACCCTTACATGAAGTTGAAACATGAGCATGTAAAGTTGGTGTTTTGTAAAGACATTTGTTTAATGCTTTGAATGGAAGATTTTAAGCTAAGAAAATCTTGAAATAAGAACTTTAATGGAGGATGAGCATGCTGGACGTGAGGGTTCCATAATCATTTGGATGTTTATTTTGTTTCCATTAAGTTAAACATGCTCAAATCTAGACTTAAGTTAAGGAAAAATCCATCACATGTCGTTTTATGAAGAAACCAACTTTGTATAACATGAGCTATGATATGGGAGTTGTATTAAATATAAGATCTTTTATTTCTTTGTGTGGAACATAAGTTAAAGAATCATCTTGTGGAAGAAAAGTTAAGTTAAGATTTGGACACAAGTAATTAAGTGCATAATCTACCACCTAAACTTAAGGAAATGATGAAACAAGTTCAAAAACCAAGTGAGGACCCTTTGGAACCATCACGAACAAATCTGGAACGTGGGAAAAAGAAGCCTAAAAATATGATAAAAGTGAATGAACAAAGTTAAAAGATTAACAAAGCAAGTATGGTAAGCATACAAAGCCTAAAACTCAAAACCGAGCCTAAAACTCTAAGTTGGGCCTTCAATAAAATTCTGACCAACACCTTAAAACATCAAGAGAGGATGTTTTGAAGCCCATAAGAAATCCACCTAAGGCTCCATAAGCCTACCAAAGTCACTAACTTTAGTTTGAACAAAAAACAAGCCCATTTGGCAACTTAAACCCACTAAAAGGCCCAAGAAGTAGTTGTTAGCCTTAGGAATGTAAATCAAAGTTGTAAATCTGATCTCAAGGAGTATTTTAAGCTTAGAATAAAATCTTAAGACCAAGCCCAAAGGATTCCTCAAGTTATTAAAAAGCCCATTTACCAAACAAGGTCCAAAAGCACTCCAACACATGAGGAACGTTGCTATTCTGACCCATGGATAGAATTGTATACCTCATTTCGAAAATATAACCTTATCACGTTAAAGTACAATCAAAAACGATGAAGATTGACTATAAGATCATAAAAATCGAATTTAAAACGAGAAAGTTATACGTGATTGAACTTTTAAGTAAAACCAGGAAAAATTATGAAACCAAGTCCAAAGTATAACTTAAAGGGTTTTAGTTTAGTTTTCTAGGTTTTATTTCAAATCCTTATAATATCGTATTTGTGATGTCCAGGGGACTTGGCTTTGGGGAGACGACCTATCTCGGATTATTTTGATTGATCCGCATAGCTGAGTGAGTAAATTCCCGATAACTCTTTACTTGATTTTGCTTGTAGAATAGATATACCTAAACTTATATATATAAATTTGGATGCTTGTGGGGTATGGGAAATGTATGTGTATGAATTTGTTGATGAATACGATGACTTGTTAATTATATTTAATAATGGGAATTGTTTGCATTATATATACATGTGAATTGTATGGAATGAAATTGTCTGATCACCTTAAAAATCGAGTTAATCACTTATACGATTAAGAAATCAAAATGAATCATGCATTCTGCATATTGCATACGAATAACACTGACTGCCGCTTTACGCAGAAGATGGGAAAGTACACACAGGAATACGAGTTTCCTGCAGGATTGGGCATTAGCTATGTCATCATATATATTGAGTCTCTGTCCTAAGCTAATGGGCTTACTAGGCGCTAGGAGACGACAACCGTCGGCGAGGGGCCGAGTCTTGTAGCTTCTGCTTAGGGCGTATGTTTGTGGATTACAGAGGCCACCACACTGCTAGACTTGGGATTTTAAAAATATGATTTGTTATTCGATAAAGAATGTATACACGTATGCATACCACACACGTATATATATATATATAGTTTTGTTTTGGCTTGAGCACAATAGTGCAAATGAAATAAAACCCAAGGTCTAGAACCCGGATTTTGGTTTGGGTCGATTAATTATCTCCAAACTCCGACTTCAGGGGGCGTAATTCTGAGTTGTGTGCAGTTCCTAGGTCACTGCATGCGTTGTTTGGCATACTGATTGTTCATGCATTCATATGATTGTGCATTTAATAAATTTCTATCATGCGGTATTGATAAGGGTAATTATCTCACTAAGCGTAAGCTTACACCCCAATAGTTCTTTTCCTTGCAGGTTGATCGATAGTTGGGAATGGGATAGGAATCGAGTGCAGAGTGCGACAATTGAATCAGTATGATGAAAAGCTTGTGTAGTTAATTCGGAATGCTGCGAAAAATGACTAATGTCTCAATTAAATTTAGTATCTTTATTAAGTTTAGAATTTTCTAAAATTGTTTATCTTATTTCATTATTTTGGTAGGGGATACCGATTCTCTGCGGTTCTGAGGAATTGTGGAAAAATTGGATATCCATAATTATATATATTATATAATGAGTCAATGAACTAAAATTGAAGACCCTAGCGAATAACTATTTAGAGTCTTGCAATCTCTAACTTGCAAGGCGATTTTCTTATCATGGGTGCATACGTGATATGGAAATTCTAGGCAATACTACTAGGCCCCTCTTAGGGTCGCTACAGAAACCTTCAATAAGACTTGATCATCAACTTAAAACTCTAAAGGCCTTCTTCCTTGATCCGCATAACTTTTCTGCCGGCTCTAGGCTATCAACATCCTTTGCTAAATCATCCTAAGCTTGTCAACGGTTTCTTGCACCAAATTTAGACCCAAGAACTACCTTTCCCCTACTTCATCCTAATGGATAGGGGACCTACACTTCTTTCCATACAAGGCCTCATAAGGTGCCATCTAAATCGTCACTTGGTAGTTGTTATTATAGGAAAACTCAACCAAAAGAAGGTGTTCATCCTAATTTCCCCCGAAATAGAAAATACAAGATCTCAACATATCCTCAAGAATCTAAATAATCCACTTAGATTGCCCATCAGTCTAAGGGTGGAAGGCTGTACTAAACTACAGCTTAGTGCCCAACTCTTTTTGTAAACTCTTCCAGAACTTACTCATAAACCAAGTATCCCTATCCAAAGTTATCGTCACCAGTACTCCATGAAGTCATACTATGTGCCAAATATAATCCTTAACCAGCTTAACCAAGGTATAACTCATATTTACAAGAATAAAATGGGCCGACTTAGTCAATCTATCAACTATCACCTAAATTGCATCATGCTTATCCTTAGTTCATGGCAGATGAGTGACAAAATCTATAATGATGTGTTCTCACTTCCACTCGAGCACTGGTAGGGGTTGTAATTCTCCCATTAACTTCTTACACTCAAACTTAACCCTCTGGCAAGTAAAGCACTGTGAGACAAACTCTACTATATCACACTTCATGTTTCTTTACCAATAGTGACACTTCAAATCCTTATACATCTTGGTGCTCTCAAGGTGTACTAAGTATGCTAAATAGTGAGCCTCTTACATTACTTCACTTTTCAACTCTAAATTTCTTAGCAAACACAATCTTGATCCATACCTCAGAATCCTATCAGTGTCTAATTTGAACTAAGGTGCCAAATCAAGTTCCACTTTACCTTTCACGTCCTAAACCTCTTAATCCTCCATCTATGCTATTTTGATCTGGTTTACTAAGGTCTGCTAGATGCACAAACTTGGCAAACTTACCCCAACTTCACTAGTCACAACCTCTAAGTCCATCTTGCGCAAATCCTCCAATAAATGCTTCTGGGTAGTCAACAAAGTGGCAATGTTGCCATGCTTCTTTTAGCTAAGTGCATCTACTACTACATTCGCTTTTCCATGATGATACTAAATGTCCACATCATAGTTTTTGATCAACTCTAACGACCTACGCTATCTCATGTTCAACTCCTTTTGAGTGAAGATATACTTCGAGCTCTTATGATCCATGAATATTCTACACCTTTTGCCATACAAATAATGTCTCCATAACTTCAAAGCCAAAACAATTGCCGCCAACTCTAAATCATAAGTTGGGTAGTTCTTCTCATAAGGCTTCAGCGACCTAGAAGCATAAGCGATCACCTTCCTATCCTACATCAACACATAACCTAAGCCTTGACCCGAAGCATCGTTGAAGATAGTGAACTCTTCTCTGCTCATAGGTAAAGTCAACACTAGAGCTATACTCAACTTTTCCTTCAACTTCAAAAAACTAGCTTCACAACAGTCATCTCACTCAAACTTTATACCCTTTCGAGTTAACCTCGTAAGTAGTGCAGCTATCTTAGAGAAACCTTCCACAAACCTTCAGTAATACCCTACTAAACCCAAAAAGCTTCTAATCACAGTCACTAACTTCGGTCTCTTCCAATCTATTACCGGCCTGTACCTTTGTTGGATCTATAGATATCCCATTCCTGTCCACAACATGACCTAGAAATACCATAAGTTTAAGCCAAAACTCACACTTGGAGAATTTTGCAAACAACCATTCTTCCCTCAACTAACTCAAAACCAACCTCAGGTGTTCCTCATGATCTTCTTTGCTTTTAGAATAAGTCAAGATATCATCTATAAACACAATAACAAACTTATCTAAGAAGTCTCTAAAGACCCAATTCATCAAATCAATAAAGGTTATTGGGGCCTTAGTTAGCCCAAAAGGCATCACAAGAAACTCAAAGTGTCCATATCTCATCCTGAAAGTGGTCTTTTGAATGTCCTTCTCTTTTACCCTCAACTAATGATAACCCATCCTCAAGTCGATCTTAGAACTGATCAAATAGATCATTGATCCTAGGGAAGGGATACTTGTTCTTAATAGTAACTCGATTTAAATCACGATAATTAATACAAAGCCTCATACTACTGTCCTTCTTCTAAATAAACAAAACCAAAGCTCCCTAAGGAGAAGTACTCTATCTAATAAACCCTTTTTCCTGCAAATCTTATAATTGCTTCAGCTTAACCAACTCAACTGGAGCCATCCTATACACTTGCTTTGAGACCGAAGTAACCTCGGGCACTAAGTCAATGCGAAACTCAATCTCCCTCTTAGGTTATTACCAAGTAACTCATTATGATACACTTTAATAAACTCATTTACCATAGAGGTATGCTTTAACTTCTTAGGTTCCTTACTTTCCAAGTGTAGACACCTTATTTTTGCTTTTTTTTTTAGTAATTGAGCTAGGTTAATAAATAAACAGAAAAATAAATAAATAAATAACGAAAATAAAAATAAAAAACGAAAATTAAAAGAAAAAGATGAAAAACGAAAAAATAAAAAAGAAAATCAAGTCAATTCATGTCAAGTCAAGTTGTAAGTCGAGTCGTGTTATGTCAAATTGAATTAAGTTGGATTATTGGATAAGATGATAATGTGGGCTTAATTAATTTTTGGCGAATTGGACTATTACTAAAATATTTTAGGCTAGACTAATATACAATAAATATTTATCTAATTTATGGGATCAAATCAGATTTAAGAATTATTCGACTAAATTGAAGCGGATCGAATCAAGCTTGAAAAGAAAACACCCAAATTAAAGTAGGGTTTTTAGAAAAATCATAATCATATCTTCCATATCTAAAATTATAATCATATCTTGAGATATGAAAGATGTGATTATAAGCCTATAAATACTTAAGTGGGAATGATGGGCAATTGGGAATGAAAGAATAAAAAAAATGAAAAAAAATTACACACACAAACACACTTAACACGCCCAAGACAAGCCCTTAATCATCGCCTACTGTCGCCCACTATCGCCCAATGCCATTTACTGTCGCCCAACCATCGCCCACTATTGCCTAACCATTGCTTACTATCACCTAACATTGCCCACTATCGCCCAACCTTTGCCTATTGTCATCCAGCCGTCGTCCACTGTCGCCCAGCGTTGCCCAGCGTCACCCAGCTATCGCCTAGTCCCTCGCCCATGCACACCCAATGTTGCCCACGCCCATGCCTACAGCATCTACATTCGCTTAGTAGTGCCCTCGTGCACACCCAATATCACTTGCGCTTGCCTACTATCGCCCAAGCCACCGCCGCTATCGCCTAGTTGCTCGGCGAACAACACCTTAGTGTTGCCTAACTTTCACCCAACAGTGCTCTAATGTTGCCCAGTCTTGCCCAACAGTGCCCAACTCTCGCCCAAATGCTCACCCATCACCACTCAACACTGACACTATCCAACATTAGATAAATTTTCATTAAATTTATTTTTTTATTTTATTAATTTACTTTATTAGTTATGTTTTTTTTTTCCTTTATTAACTATTTTTGTGTTTAAGTGTAGGTTTTTTTTGTTATTATCTTTTTTTTTTGTAACTTTTTTAAAGCCAATCCAATAAAATTTAGTTGAATTAAGTTTTTTTTTTTTTTTGAAAAATCATGTTTTTTTAATAAAATATATATTTTGACATTTAGTGATTTTGAAAAATAAAAAAAATATTAAATTGAGTTTTTTAAAAAGGGATTAGTTAGTTAAGGTTTTTTTATTTAATTCGAAAAAATTAGATTTCTTAGGTTTTCTTTTAAAAAATAATAACTTGATAAATAAACGTAAACCTGGTTCAGTTTCAAAATAAAAAATGACCCATCCACTAAAAATTTTATGAAAGAGAACTACAACCGGTTTGATCCCAACTAGCAGGTACATAAGCACCTTCGAGTCGCCTGCCCATGCTTACCCAGTTTTGTCCAATCACTCACCCAATGTTGCCTAACAACACCCTAGCATTGCCTAATCTCACCCAACTCTTGCCCAGACGTTTACCCATCACCGCCCAACACCGATACGATCTGACACTAGGTAAATTTTCATAAATTTATTTATTTACTTCATTAATTTTTATTAATTTACTTTATTAGTTATGTTTTTTCTTTCCTTTATTAATTATTTTTGTGTTTTAGTGCAGATTTTTTCTGTTATTATTTATTTTTATTACAACTTTTTTAAAGCTTTTCCAATAAAATTTAATTAAATTAAGTTTTTTTTTTGAAAAATCGTGTTTTTTTAATAAAATATATATTTTGACATATAGTGGTTTTGAAAAATAAAAAAAAAACTCTTAAATTGAGTTTTCTAAAAAGGGATTCAGTTAGTTGGGGTTCTTTTATTTAATTCAAGAAAATTAGATTTCTTAGGTTTTAAAAAAAATAATAAATTGATAAATAAACCTAAACTTGGTTCAATTTCAAAATAAAAAAATGACTCACCCACTAAAAATTTTATAAAAGAGAATTACAGCCAGTTTAATCCCAACTAGTGGGTATGTAGGCATCTTCGAGGCAATCGTATAAAAAATTTAAAAAAAAAAAAAGCTTTTTTCCCTTTTCTTAGAAATTCATAATATAAAAATAATAAAAAATCACTTTAATTATCTTTTGCTTATTTAGGTATATTTTTAGCTTTTTTAGAAAATTATAAAAATGAAAGCCCATCAATTTTTCTTTAATTTTTATATGGAGACTTAATCTTAATATGTTAGCCCCCGAACTCAATTTTTTCTGGTTTAATTTTCTAAAAATCATTTTTTAGAAAATCTATGGATTAGTAGCCAAATTAAGGTTTTCCCACCTGAAAACCTTAATTTCATTTTTGCTAGTTAGACTAGTTGGCAACTCCAATTTTTTTCAAAATTATTTATAAATATTTCCTTAATTTAATATCGAGTAATTTATATTAAGCAGATTAAACTTAATATAGATTAAATTAAGGAAACCAAAATAGGGCTCAACACCAAGGACAAAGCTAAAATCCTCCTCTTATCCCACAATTCATAAGTAGGCAACTTAATCGACCTCTAAGCATCTAATTTAAAACTGAACTCACTTCCATCATCTAGTGCAAAGGGCACCATCATACCTAAACAATCTATGACAGCTTGATATCTAGCCAGCCAATCCATACCCAAAATCACATCAAATTTAGACATATTCAAAACTAGAAAATCTACTAGCAAAACTCTACCCTTAATTTCCACATTAACTACTCTACAAATCCTCTCCAAAGCTTTCCCAACTCCCAAAGGTGTACAGACACTCAAAGACCCAACCAAAGACTCAGGAATTAAACCACATATGCGCATAAACATCTCAAAAATACAAGAATTTGTAGCACCAGTATCAAAAAATACATAAGCACTACAAGAGGGACCAATAGTGTACCTGCAGTGGTATCCTCATCAAGTAGATCTTGATGATATTGATGAAGTGCAAAAACTTTACCTGGAGCTCTCTGTCTCGATCCTCCAGTTTGCTATTGCCCTGTCTGAGCTTTAGCTAGAGCTCTAGCAGTTTGCTATCCTGCTTTAACTTGACTCCCTATAAGCCTCTCAATGCAATCCGTAGCTAAGTATCCCCTTTGAGTGCAGATACGGTAGAAAGAGAGTAGTATCGACTTGTTGGTGCAATCCCTACTAAAGTGACCAGTCTTCTCGTATGAAAAGCAAGCACCCTTTGGCCATTTGCAAGATCTAATCTCATGTAGTCCATAACATCTGGGGCACTTGACAATTGAAGGTACCTGTACCATAAGAGCTAGGAATGGGGCTCTAATCTGAACATGAGGAAGTGTCTGGCTTATTGATTTGGTCATCACCTGAGTTACTTCTTCCTACTTCCTTGAACTATATCTCCAGAAGCAAGCCTTTTTCCAACTATATAACTTAATCGAGTTGATAGTGTGTCCTTCTTCTTCTTCAAATTTCTTTCCATATGCTTTGCTTTAATCACATTCTCTGCATAAGTGTCCAAATAAAAGGCATCAACTACACTCTGTAACTTTGACTCTAACCCAACCAAGAATTTACGAGCTTTAGCCCCATCATCTGCTCTCATAGTTGGAGGTAAGAATCTGAACAAACAGCTCATCTCGGCCTCATACTCCTCAATTGATCTACAGCCCTACTAATAGCTGAAGTAAGCATCTTGCAACCAGTCTCTCATGTTAGTAGGAAAAATTTTACAATAAAACAGATTCTTAAACTCTAGCTAAGTAAGTGGTCCTTCAGTCCTCCTAGGCTCACTAGCTTACCCAATAGTAGCAATAACCTTAAGCTTAAAAGCAACATTGTCCACCTTCTTATCATCATGCATATGGAAGGTAGCAAAAACACTCTCCAAGTCTTCCATCCATCTATCAGTAGCTAGAGAGTCCTCACCCGTCAGGTTAAAATCACTAACCTGCTGAGCAAACTTGTCTAAGCTGATAACTCTCTCTCTAAGAGCAGTCTGTTATGCCAATACCCCAATCAAATAATTCATAGTCTCAATTAACATAGAAGTAGTGTTAGGAGCCTAAGTCTGCCTCAGCTGGTCCCTTTGGTCTCCAGTGTCTCTCTAAGAACCTGAACCCATCTAAACTCTAGCACCTCTTAAGTGCAGCGGCCTAAGAGGAAACACATCATGCAGGGTGTCTTATCCCCCTGAGGAAGAAGAACCTGGTCTTGTAACATGTCTAGTAGGCATACTACAAGAAGTAAACAGGGAACAAGAGATAACATGAAGAAGTTAGTAGAATAAGGGTAAGCTACTTAGAAACATAGTAAGAGACAACCACAAGGACATATGCAAACAGTACAAGAGTCTTTAATAACCATAAACCAACATTAGCACAAAATTCAACAACTTTAACTTGATAAATCAAATCTTAGTCTACTATGATTTGTCCTTATCTAGAACTCAATTCCATTCTTACTTTCCTAAGATTCCCTTAACCTTATGCTCTAATACCACCAAAATTCATAATGCCCTAAGAACCTAAATGATACTACAACTCACTACATATCTTGGCTAGTCCGAAATGTGTAAGGCTTTCTAAGTCCACCATAGAAACATAAAGAATAACACCACATAATATATATAATCCACCAGGGAGTGGAAAATTGCATCCACTCATAACTCATAAAAATTGGAAAACTAACAGAGTTCAGGACTGTGTCGACTCACAGCCAACAACATACGATAAAACAAATAACTAAAATCTTTAGATATCAAAAGGAGTCCATCTCCTCAAAAGAACAAATTCTCAACAAAACATAACCACCAATATCATAGATATCACCTAATCTAGTCATCATAGAAATATAGATACTCAACTCCATCCTCCTCATAGATGTCGTCGACAAAAGTCTCTTCATAAATCAAGAAGTCCTCAAATCCAATACTTGAAAAAGAAAAGAATGAGCCAAGGCGTAATATAGGTGCATAAACACATACGGATACCTAGATGAATCATTCACATACAGTGATGCAAATATAATAGAATAATACATACAACAGTTTAATTATCTCAATTTAGTCCTACAGAGCAACAAAGGGGTATTCATACCCCGCCACACTTGGTCTTTACCTATATACATAGGTGGATATAATTATATGTTTTCCTTTAAATCCTTTATGCCTAGAAATTAAAGTCTAGAGCCTAATATTTTAACTACGCCGTCCCATGTGAAAGTCTACTAGGAAAACCTCGCACATGATCAACAGTTGCCTCTCTAGGGATTTGACACTGCTGGCCCTTGCAGCAAGCGAGTCAAGCACAATTAGCATCTAAGATCAATTAGGCCGAATATATGTTAGTCCAGTTAGATTATTTCTAACCTAGCAATCATAAGCACACAACAACACCATGTACTTGGAATCGCTCCAAGGTCGAATACAATAGTCTAATCTCAAACCCGAACAAAAGTCAGACCTCGACAAAGGAAACCGAAAACTACAAATCTAAAAGGAAACCAAATACTACAAATCTAAAAGAAAACAAATAGCACATTAACCCTTACATTCTAAGACTAAGTCCTACTTAAGAGTTATCTATGTGTTTATGATCTATTCTATTAAGGTCCCAAAAGAAATCGTTGAGCTAAATAATAATAACATAATATGGTTAAACTAAAAAGATGTTATAACTATATATATATATATATAAGATCACTTTTATAGAAATTCGTAAAATACATAATATATATATAACATATATATATATAAGAAGGTATACAATTGACACAATACTAGAGTACTGAATAATATAGATTATCGAATCAATATAGTAAATAAGTAATACGACTTAAATAGAAGATAGTATAATTCTTAACAACTAGTAAGAAAATACATAATAATAGATAACACATAAAACGGACATACCAAGTATATTATAATATACTTTATATACATAAACAGAAACTTGGCCCTAACATATATATATATATATATATATATATATATAACCAATATATCGAATATGATAAAATATAATATATATATAACACTAAGACGAAGAAAATATTTAGATCGAAATACTATTGATATTAAAATAGGACATACTAACAATAGTATAGTATAATAATACATTAAGATTGACATATGAGATTATCATATAAAATACAATCATTAACAAAATTTATAAATAAACAAAAGATAGCGACTCAAGTTGAATACGATAGAAACAAAAATGGCCCCAATATATATATACCTATAACTACAATCCGAAATATGATAAGATAATTTTAAAAATAACTGTTACATAATAAACAAATAATTTAAAAGTGGTAATTGAATACAACAATATTTAATCAAACCCAACAACATAAGTATTAAATAAAATAATAGTAAGGTATACGTTAGAAGTATGGTACCGAATACAGAATAAAAAATGGATCACGAATCTAAGTCGAGAAGAGAATTATAGAATAGCATGAACGAGGACCTAAAATAAACAATAATACAAGAATTATAATTTGTAAAATAATATATGTAAATATTTAATTAATAGCATTTACTAAGTTAATTTTGGAACACGAGAAACGAGAAGCAACCAACCAACAATGAATGAGGAACCAAAATGAACTTGGATGAGTTGATAATATACTGAAACAAATTTAGACTTGTTGACAAACTTTCGACGTTGGGGCAAAAAAGGAAAATCGAGATTAGAATAGGGAATTGGGGTAGGGCCAAGAAGGAGTAAGAAACGAGGTTTAGAGAGAAAGATAGGGGAGAAATGAGAGGGAGGGTTTTAGGATTTAGGTTGGGAAAGAACTGGCAAGGAGTGAGGTCTGTGAATTGCAAAGGGATGAGAGAAGGCTAAGGAGCAGGGTGAAAGGGATAGAGATAAGGGATAGAGGATCAAAGAAGACAAAAGGAAAGAATTGAGGAGGGGAGTAATTATGAAGGGGAGGGACCGGTGATAGTGAATGAAGAGGAAGGAACGTAAGTTAGCGAGATAGGAGGATAGGGATACAGGGGGTGGAGACGAGCTGAATAGAGGGAGAAGAAGAAAATGAAATTTAGGGGGCAATTTGTTAGGCAAGAGATAGGGAATGGAGGGGGTCCGCATGATGATTGGGGAATGGAAAAAGAAGAGATGCTGAGAGAAAGGAAGAGTGTTATGGCTGAGGGAAAAAGATAGGGTTTCGAGTAGAGTTTTAGGATAAATTCTATAATATTACAAAATAAAATATATATTTATTTTTAGATAAAAGGAGAAAAATTAATTGAGATGAAACATAAATATAGTATTTAGAAAAATAATCATATATACAATTATCGTAAAGTGAAGTATTAATAAAATTATTATACTCTATACGTAAGATAAAAATTTAATATACTTAATGGGTACACAAAAGAAAAAAAATAAAAAAATTTATGAATTTTAGAATACTCAAATGGAGACTTTAATTTTTTTTTTTTCTAACACTACCAACTTAAAGGAGTTTATAATTTTATTAGAGTATTAAACTAACTAGGATATTTCATAATCTAGACTAACTTATTAACTCATAAAGTTATCTAGGTTATCTGGATTAAGAATCACATTACAGTTTTCGAGGTTTACAAAAACTGTTACAAGTGAAAGTTATTAATGAAGTGGTCTAATCATCCAATAAGGTGAAAAAAAAAAAAGGAAAAAGAAACAAAAGGAGAAAACACTTGGAGTCAATGCTATTTTAGCTCCATGAACTCGGCACAAGATGATTACGAGGTTACGGATTGAAAGGGGAAAAGAAAGGAAAAAAAAAAAAAAAGAAAGAGCGATTGTGAATGTGAGGGAATTAAAAATAAAATAAAATAAAATTTCAACGGTGCAATTAGTTCAAGACACACGAACAAGATGTGTGTCATGTATTTTTTCCTTAAAGATCGTACCATCCGTCTCCATGGTTTCATTATGAAGATAGATGTGCATGTGAAGCCTCTTATCCGTAATGTTTCACATTAATTTGAAGCCATGGTTCCATCATTCTGCGTTTCGACTTTGCTACATGAACCGACAAGAAGTCTATCATGTCCTGAAGCCATTTTCTTATTATTTTTTTGGAAAAGCTTAGACGAAATGATTTTAGAAAGAAAAGGCGAGCAGAAACATGAGTCTTGGAAGGCTGCCGATCAAACATTGCAACTAAGTTAATTGACGTGTGAAGTATATTACAATTATTGTCAAATATTAGTCCAAAGAAGAAACATGTCATCAATTTATGAACCACCAGTTCATTATCATTGATTAATCAAATCCGTCAATTGATGACTCAAAAGGCAAATAAAGATGAAGGCTTGTGAAGTTGCCCATACAATCTCCACAAATGTGGCCACGTGAATCCAATGTGAAGAAAAACTCCAAGGCAGACAAAATACAACGGAAGATACTCACTCATTGTATATTAGATTATGAGTGTTACACATGTTCAAAGTATATAAATAAATAAATAAAAAATCATGGATTCATGACACATATCTCTTTACATGGTTTGTGCAAGAAGCATTGATGCGATGAAAAAAATATCAAACGTGTCCAAAGTCCATGCTATATAGCAACAACCATGGTCTGATTGATCTTGCTATTATTGTAATTTTTTAAGCAGCAGCAATTCCTAGCAGTTACTTAGAATATTGATGACACCCAAACCTGCAAGTCAATAGCATAACAAACTATGAAAGAACTTTAAAGCTCAGAAATAATATCTACATGTTGATGCAATAGTCCTTTATTTCACAATGTGAATAACAAGAATGGACGTAGCGGAAGTTGTATTCATAAAGCCCGTGATTGAATAAAACTGAACGCGAGTCAGGTGCAACAACGGCTGAATGCGTTTGTCGACCATCACTTAGTCATTGAGTTTTTATAAATTTTTTTTTAATCAAAGGATCTCTCGGAAAAAATTAGAATCATGCAAGAGTCAAAGGTAAGTCGAGAAAAAAAAAAAAAAAAGACCGTAACGATAGAATGCGACTATCGCGACTCACTTGACTTGTGATATCGAATACTTGCGCAAAAGTCGAAAGAAAACTAGAAAGGCGACAACGGCAGATTGTGGTTATCGCGGCTTGCTCGACTTATGATGTGTATTTGAGAACATATTCAAAAATTTTAAAAGTGAACACCGAAGAAATGTCAAATATATAGAGCAAAGTTTCGGAGCCATGGAGAAGAATTAAAAAGCATCATGACAAGGCCATGAGAATATTTATTTTTTCGCAATTCACTTGATGCTTTTGGCAGGCCTTGACTTCTTTTGTACATTCTATAAGCTTCTATTGTGATATAGAAGATTTTTATAAATATTTGAGGAAGTACGACTTTGGAAAGTGGATAAAGATCGACCAAGAAAAAGAGAGGGAAGTATGGATGTGACTGAAATTAATAAGGAAAGCCAGTATGTTATTTTCTAAGGTGTGATTGAAGTTGGAATTAATTGCTGGACTTCCAAAAAATAGCATGCTTCAAGAACACATTGTCAATATTGATGGCAAAAATTGGAAGTGGGCTTTGACAACATGGAATGACAATGGTTCGGTCCCAACTGGACTTGGCGTGAATTATAGTCATAATGCCCAAAAAAAAAAAGGAGGAGAAGGATAACGAAAGGACTTACACTAAAGCTTATTGCTGTTGCCTTGGAAACAAAGTTGATGAAGTTAACGTATATATCTATATTATTAGAGTGGATGGGCCTTAAGTAATCGTCATACTTCAAGTTACCTATTTACCCTCTGTTTAATTTTATTTAACAAAAAAACCAATATTAATATAATTTATTAAAATCATAAATAATGGATAAATTCATTAATCCATTATCTCTGTTAATCTCTTCCAATTTAAAAACTCACTTTTTTCATTTTCTTCTCCATCTCTTCACATAACTTCATGTTTATCTCCATGATCTCTCCAATGGTTTCTCTCTTTTTTCATTTTCGCTTCAACCTGCTTTATGTGCATTCATACATTGCATGACCAAAATTCAGATTATGATCAAATATAACCATAATGATGATTAATGTATGCACACATAGATAATTTATATCCATAATCCTGATTTGCTAATAATTAAGAAATTAAAAGATTTAAAGTAAGTGTAGATAAGGAAAAAAGATAAATCTATATTTATATTATTTAACCAAAATTATGGTTTTCTATCAAATAGATAATGATAAATTATAAAGATATAAATTTAATGTATAAGTATATAAATTAATATTTTTTTAATCTGCTATATATATATAATAGATAATCCTTCAGCATCCATAATAAATGGTTCAGAACTTAATATTTTAGAAAAACCGTTTGAACTAGATAGGATTTTCTTAAATAAAGAGTTTAATTCACCAAAAATTTAAAAAATGGTATTTTGAAACTTTTAATAATAATATTAAACAAATAAAGGGTGAATATTATAATTTTATGTATGAAAATGGTTTTCAAATATTTTTCTTTAAATGGTTTGAACAATATCATTTGAAAACTAAAGAAATTAATGTTGTAAATAAATGATTTAAATAGAAATTAGGCGATGAACAAACAATAGAATCAAATCATCCACCACTTAGCAATATAAAACATACATATAAAAACACTAAAATAACACTTGCGCCTTTTAAAAATACTACAGAAGAAGAAGGCTCAAAAATTAAAAAGATAATAAGCCAAAATAATTTTGCAAACCAACATTTACACACAATAAGAAAACAATTAGACAGAATGGAAAATATAATTAATAATGAAATAAATAAAATCCAAGAAAAAACTATAATCAATAAAACTAATAAAAATATACCTTTATTTAAACCTTTTAAAATGCCAAAAAATTCAAATAATAAATTTTTAAAAGCTTTAAAAGATAAAAGAAGAATGCTAAAAGCCAAAACGAAAGAAGAAGTACAATCGATTGATATGTTAAATACAAACACACCAATTAACTCTTCAAAATTAAAGGGTGTTATTATCAATGATGCTCCTTTTGAAAAAATTAATATCCTTAATGAAATTGATAATGATTTAGAAAATGACACAATGTCCAATATTTCTTTAAAAGACTTAAACATTAATGAATCTAATGATGAAATTAATAAAATAAATTAGAAAGTACCTTAGAAATTATACTATCAAAAAGCAACTCTTCCTAATATAATTTTTGAAGAAAAGAATGACAACTATTAGAATAAATATTCTGCAAGATCTACTTATGAATAGAACATAGAGGATACTCAGAATAAAAAATTCTTAATGTACTTAACTAAATGATAATGTTTTCCAATACTAATAAAACGGCTCTCAATGTTACTAATTATCAGGTAGCATTACTTTTAATTTCCGGTTTTACTAGACAATTAAAAGAATGGTGGGATAACTAGCTCACTGAGGAACAACGATTTAATATTTTAACTTCATATAAAATTGATAATAATAGAATTAAAATACTTGATAAAAATTATGAACCAATTCAAGATATGGTTAATACTCTAATATTCTCAATTAGCCAACATTTCATAGAAGATCTTTTACACATTAAGGATAAAACCTTAGATTTGTTATCCAGTATAAAATATAAATCCTTAGGAGAATTCCATCAATATAAAGATATCTTCTTTTAGAGAGTTCTTCTTAGAAATGATTGTAACAAACTTTTCTTGAAAGAAAAGTTCTTAACCAATTTACCTAAGTTTATAATGTTGAACCTAAGGTTCATTATTTGATTTTGATGATAACAAAACAAAAAGTGTATATCTAAACATGTTGTTTTTGAAGAGAACAAAAACAAGTGGATAATTAAACTAAGTATTAGTTGATTATTTTGAGATAATTGAATAAGTTCGAATTAGCTTGCTTAATGATTAAATATATCAATTATCTCTACAAAAAATTTAATCTTTTGAAGTAGTGATCAAATGATCTTGAAGTTATATTACAAAAAGTATTCGTTTGTTGTATGTTAAAAGAATTTTTAAGTGATATTTGGCCTACCGGATTAACAGCTCAAGGAAGAACCAGGTTGACGGCTCACTGACTTGAAAGAACCGACTTATCGATAAAGTAATTTTTACTGGCTTGCCAGTAAAGTAATTTTTATCGAAACTAGTTAGAGCATTGAATGCATTATAACAGGAAGAAATGAATAAAATAATATAAATGCTCAACATCTTGACCAAGGATGGTAGAGAACTAATCTTTTGCTGCAATATTTCAACATTCTCTTATATTCTTGTTGTCTATAATTCTCATTGTCTCTTGTACCATAAATTGCTAATATTTAGAGAGATTTGAAGTGTAGTGCTTGTGAGCTATTAGTTACAAGTATTGAGAATTAAGTTTATGTTTGTGTAGCTCTTGGAGCTTAGATTAAGAAATCAATAAAGTGGTGTAAAGTTTTTGATTGGAGGTATTGTGTGTCCGTAGAGACTAGGGGGCGGTCCAAACTCTACATTATATCCAGGCTTAATCTTCTTTATCCCTATCTCTTTTAGTTTCCGCACTTATTATTGTTCTATTGTTACTTTGATTACTCTTATTATTGCATTTAGTTATTTATATTGAAAAAAAATTTTCAATTTGTCCTTAAACTCAATTCACCCTTCCCTCCCCCCCCCAAAGTTTAGCCTAATGTTTTTCAAATAGGAGAACGAGTTAATAATAAAATCTAGGAAGAAAATAATGGCGAAGTTCCTCATGATAATTTGTCATATGGAGAATTAGCATTATATGTTTACAAAATTGGAACTAATTTATGTACGATAATTAGGCTGCAAAAACAACTAAAAAATGAATAACGCATGAAACGCCAAAGTCTTAGTAATCTTTGTATTTAATATGATCCTTCTTTTATTGATAAAAACAAGAAAAGGAATATAAAACACTCACATTCACACTTACAATGTTCATATAAAAAACCAAGAAAAAACTTCAAGTGAAAATCTCCTAAAAAATTTGAAAATGAAAAGAAACCAATAGATAAAAAATATAAAAAAAAAATCTTACAAATAATTAAGATGTTATAAATGAAAATCTTAAATGTAAAAAATTGGTCATACAACAAACTTTTATAAGATCAATAATAAACTTAATAAATTAAATCTGGACGAACAAACAATAGAAAATATTTTACAAATATTTGCAGATAATAAATCTTCTACATTTGAAGAAGATTGTGATGATGAGATTCAAGTTAATAACATTGAATCAACATCAACATCTTCTAATGATTATAATGAAATTAATGTTTTAACCAATGAATAAGGAGAAATTCTTCGTAAAATTGACCTTATGAGTAATGATAATAAAAAACTTAATTATTTAAAAAATATTAACAAAACTACTCTTTCACTTAGAAGAAATTTACCTTACAATCTTAAGAAAATTCTTAAACGAGGTAAAAAAATCACAGAAAAAACCTATCTTTGTAAACGATCTTCATAATGAAATCAATGTTTAAAAACAAGAAATAAAAGAGTAAAAATTAATACAATTAAAACTTCAAAAGGATATTCTTGAATTGAAACAAAAAATGGTCATTTAAGAATATTTTGATAATGAATTTGAACTTAGTAATAATGCAGAAACTTCAAACAATGATAATGATCAACAAAATTTTAACTCTGATTATTTAATGCAACTTGTGGAGATAACAACAAGAAAATGGATTATTAATATTACAATTAGAATTAATAATGAATTTATTTTAGAAAAAACTGTATTGTTTAATACTGGTGCTGATTTGAATTGTATTAGAGAAAGGTTAATTCCAACAAAATATTTTGAAAAAAACAACCCAATCTCTAAACTCTACATTAGGTAACAAATTACAAATCAAATTCAAATTATCGAATGTTGAAATAATAAAAGAAAATGTTTCCTATAAAACTGCTTTTGTTCTTTTTAAGAATCTAAAGTAAAATGTTACTTTAGGAACACATTTTATTAATTTAATTCAACCATTTTCCGTTGATAATACAGTCATTGAGACACATTATTTCAAAAAGAAAATTGTTTTTAATTTTGTCCCAAAACCACAAACCAAACATTTAAAGGAATTAAAAGACAATTCAATTTTTAAATTAAATTGTTTAATTAAATGTAAAGAAAATCATTTAATGTATTTAAAAAATGATCTTGAATTCAAAAAAATTGAAAGTCAACTTTCTAATGAAAATTTAAAAAAGAAAATTTAGAATTTAGAATTAGAAATTAAAAATTCAATATATTCAACATTACCTAATTCTTTTTTGGGATCGTAAATCTCATATTATAGAATTACCTTATGAAAATTATTTTAATGAAAAAAATATTTTAATTAGAGCAAGACCATCTCAAATGAATAATGAAGTTTTAAATCGTTATAAAAATGAAATTAATGATTTACTCAATAAAAAACTAATTTGTAAGAGTAAGTCTCCTTAGAGCTGTTCAACTTTTTTATGTTAATTAAAATGCTAAAATTGAAAGAGGTGTACCTAGGTTAGTAATTAACTATAAACCTCTCAATAATGCTCTAAAATGGATTAGGTATCCAATACCTAATAAAAGGGATTTTACTTAATAGATTACATAATACTAAAATATTCTCAAAGTTCAATATGAAACCTAAATTTTGGTAAATTCAGATTAAAGGGTTAATAGGTATAAAACTGCATTCACTGTTCCATTTAGTTAGTTTGAATGGAATGTTATACCCTTTGGACTTAAAAATGCTCTTTCTGAATTTCAAAAAATAATGAATGAAATTTTTAATGATTATACAAATTTCATAATTGTCTATATTAATGATTTTTTAATATTTTCATCTAATATAGATCAACATTTTAAGCATATTAAAATTTTTATTAATATCATTAAAAAGAATGGTTTAGTTGTGTCACCATCTAAAATTAGCCTATT
Organism: Lumnitzera littorea; assembly: GCA_024138015.1. Taxonomy (NCBI): domain Eukaryota; kingdom Viridiplantae; phylum Streptophyta; class Magnoliopsida; order Myrtales; family Combretaceae; genus Lumnitzera; species Lumnitzera littorea. The sequence goes on along the minus strand of JAMXBB010000009.1, from coordinate 56,868,187 downwards.
CCAAAATAAGGTTAAATTTTTAGGGTTTCACATACATAATGACACCATAATTCCAATTCAGAGATCAACAGATTTTGCATCTAAATTTTCTAATAAAATCAAGGATAAAAATCAACTCTAAAGATTTCTAGGAAGTTTAAATTATATTGCTAATTTCTTTCTTAATCTGAATATTTTGTATAAACCATTTTATCAAAGATTAAGAAAAAATTCTCCACAATGGTTTAAATGTCACACTAAGGCTGTTAAGGAAATTAAGCAGAAAATTAATAAAATTCCATGTCTCCATATTCCAAACCCATCTTTATTCAAAATAGTAGAGACAGATGCATCTAATATTGGATTCAATGGGATCCTAAAACAAAAGCAAAATGATAAAGAAAATGTTGTTTAATTTATTTCTAAATATTGGAATGAATGTTAAAAAAATTACTCTATAATAAAAAAGGAGATTTTAGTAATTATCTTAACAATCTCCAAATTTCAAGGTAATTTGTTAAATCAAAAATTTCTTTTATGAATTGATTTCTTTTATGAATTGATTGTAAAGCTACTAAAGTTATTTTATTAAAGGATGTTCAAAATATTGCTTCAAAACAAGTTTTTGCTAGATGGCAATCAATTTTATTCATTTTCAATTTCGATATAGAGCATATCAATAAATCTTCTAATTTCTTTCCTAACTTCCTTACCCGTGAATTCTTATAGGGAGATGCCTTCCAAAAAGGACAAAGGAAAGGGGAAGGAGCCCTAAAAGAAAGGCTTGACCAATATTTGGTCATGGCTTGAAGCTACCAAACCTAATACTCCATTAATGATTAAAGAGGAATCATCATCCTCAACAAACCTTAATGAACCTAAATCCAAACCTTCTAATCTCATGCTTGAGGTTCCTATAACCTTAAACTTTCTTAGAGCTTTGTCAATTGCTCTACAACCAAAAGATGTACCACCAATGATTCCAAGATTAACCTAGGCACAAGAAATAGAAACATCTAAACCAATGACTAAACCTAATGAAGTACCACAAATACCAACAAATCCTAAAGCACAAATGGATTTCCTTAGAGCATTAGGAAATGCTCTACAATTAAATGATACATATTGGCTATCAAAATGTTCAAAAATTTAGAAAGTAGATGAAATTATTCCACTAAATAAAATGTCTAATCGAAATGTACAAATAACTAAGGTAACATCTTCCTATGGGAAGAATACAGTCCTTCAAACTCAAAAATCAATGTTATTCATTAAAGGAATTTTCAAATATATCTTTTCTGTAGAAAAGGATATGTATGAAAAAGATCCTTATAATTTTGCAAAGAAAATGTTTTTTGAAAAATTTAATTATGTTCCTTATGATTATTATAAGCCCATTGAATTTTATGAAAGAATTTTAAGTAAAATTGGTTCAGTTTCATTTAAACATTTTGAAAAGAATGGCATAATAAGTTATTCTATAATTAGAATTCATAAGGTCATCAATCTTAATGAATGGTTTGGTTACCCTTCAATGCCTATTAAATTCCAAATTTCTCCGATGAGTCCACAACCAAATTATCAAATTTCTTATAATTATTTTTATTATAAGCAAGCCTAGTGGAATGCATTTTACCAAATGAACCTAAAAAGATCCCATACATGGTTCATCATTTTTGAAAAATGTTCTTCAAATAACATACCCTACTGGTTTGCACATTGGTGGGAATAATTTGGAGCTACTAATGAAATTATTTATGAAAGAGCTCTCAATGGTTACAAACTATTCATGCAAAATTATGACATCAAAGAACATGAATTGCCTTTCAAAAAAGAAATGTTATATTTCATGCATATTAATATCTATTAGGTAATGATTTGGTTCTATGAATATAGCATGAACCCTAAATTCAATACCACTACTTTAATTAGAAAATACAAAGTAAAGTGGTGGGATGGGTTTAAGCTATGGAATAAAATTGAAGACAATGCAATTTTAGAATGGATTAACAAGAACAAATTTTCAATGATTCAAAAGAATGTTGCAACTCCATTCCTTCATAACAAAAGTTTTCTAATGATGTCCATAGCCAATGTTTCATCATTGGAACAAGTGAAAGAAATATTGGAGAAGGCATTGGCATCCTTTAATGAATTAACTGCTGGATCAACCACAAATTTAAGCTCATAGTGGAAACACTGATGAAGATGACTATTATAGAATAGATTTGACTGATCCATGAATGTATTTTCAATATATATTCCGTAATTTTGAATGCATTTCTCAATGTATGCTACACTGTAATTCATCAGTAGAAGATATGTATATTCACATGTATAAAAATGTACAATGACATCATAATGACGTCACAATGACATAATGATTTTATTCTCCAATTTTTACTGTTTGCTACAGTAAACTGTCTCCTGTTTTCACTGTTTCTATAGTGATATGTTGGCCACTTTACATTTTTTATGAATAGTAAACTGCCAACCTCTCTATCTATATAATGACCCTCATTTCTCCTCTCAAAACATTTTCTTTTACCACTTCTAATATCCCTTTTTTCTCCAATCCTCTTTCCATCCGAATTTTCTCTCCTCTTCTCTTACTTTCTCTCTTCCTTCTTTTCTCTTGTACATTCTTCCCCCTCCTTTCTTACAATTAAGAAGCATACAAACACTTATGTCCTAACATATAAGATCATAACTTAATATCCCTTCTTATACCTTTAACATTTCTCCTTCTATGTTTTCTTTTAAGCAAATAATCTATATGTAATGCTCTTTGTTTATAAATACTTTTGAAAATCAATGAAATGAAAGTTTTGTCTTATTATTCCTTTATGTTCATCTTATGTAGGGAATCTCCATCTCAAATGGGTATAACTTCATAAGATTTATGTTTAATGGTTTATGTTTCTTATGCTAAAACCCCATAATCGGCAGGTTATACCACCTATAGTGGTTTTCTGTTAATATTTATTTTATACATTTAATGTTTATGTTCTTTAATATTTAAGCATAAGCCCCACTAGCCATAGTACTATTGCCTGTAGTGGTTTTCTATTTATGTTTATGTTTATGCTCATGATTAATATTCCATTAATGTTATAAAACTCCATTAAGTACTGATAAAAATATCAGGCTGTGGTTGTGTAAATTCTAAAGTATATAAGCTAGAAACCTAAACATGCGAGCTACTGGCCTAAAGTAGGGTAACTAATTTGTAATCGATCTAGTAAGACAACGCCATGTATTTAGGATTAATTTAATCTTAAATGTTAGTATAATGTTTTAATATGTCTCAAGTGATTCATGATAATCATAGTGATGATTTAAGAAAATTTTTTGAATATTTAAATGAAGCTGTAGAATTTTTAGAAAGGTTTTATTTATATTTTATATGGTTAATTGGTAATATTGAATTCGTATTAAATCATTAATATTCATATTTTCACTAATGTCTCAAATAGTAAAAGATAACAATGGTAATGATTTAATTAAATGTTATAAATATCTAGATGATGCAATAGAATTTTTATTTTATATAATTTGGGCATATTCTCTTTTAAGAGAAATGTTTTATTTGTATGATATATATTTTAGAAGAAATTAATTTTAATACATTAATACTGCATCTTCCTCTCTATTTAAATAAAAAATTTCATTAATATTTCATAGATATCACTTAGGATAGCTTCTCTTAGGTGCCTCATGGTATCAGAGCCAAGGAGAGTATATAATCTAATGAGTGATTTTTAATTTTCTTTTGAGACAATTAACTTAGTATTGATCTATATCATATATTTCTATTCACTTGAGACGATTCCTTTGTGGAATCCTTGTATTGTGGTGTTTCCTACTGAAGCCTAACGTAAATCCCGTTTAAAGTTGAGGGTAGCAAAATGGTCATAAATTAGAGATCACAACATAAGTTTTAAAATTTGTCCTGTGAATTAGATCTATAAGATTAGATAAAATTTAGTCTCTTTTGAAAATTATAAGTTTACTTAAAAGAACTATGTTTACTTCTAGCTTTATTCCCTCTAAGCAATCAGAAGAATCTATACTAAATAATAGAGATGAAATATACATGAAAGATTTTTATAAAGCAATAGATGACTAGAAGATTCCTAAAACTTCTTATGATCAAATATACCAAATGGCTAAATGGAAAATATTTGGTAAAAATGATTATGTAATAGCTATAGAGGAAAAAGATATCCTTATTTCTGATGGCTTAACCACCATAATAAAATTGTTAAATGTAGATTCAATTAAAAAATATACTAAAGAATGGAATTATATACATATAGGCCTAGTTCAAGTAAGAGCTAAACCTCTTACTAAATTAGGTCTAAACACTTCTATTTTCATATTCCTTAGAGATGTTAGGGAATTAGACAATGAAAGATCAATGCACGCCTCTATTGAGACTAGTCTTAGCATTGGTCCAATACAGTTTAAATGTCATCCTAATGTCACCTTAGGTCTTAGAGATAAGACCATAATGAATTCCTCAATTCTTTAAACTAAGACTCATAATTATAGAATGATAGAAGGTACTTTACCAATGGTTGAAATTAATAGAATATATTTTAAATTAATAAAAACTGCTTTTAGGTTTAAAGCTTATAAAATTGATAAAAGAGGTCAGACTTTTTTAATTTAAACAAACCTAACCAAAGCTAATGTTTCCATACCTAAAATGATTCAATGGTCTCAAGATAACTTACATAAACTATGAGAAGTAGAAAATCTACTTCCAAAACAAGTTGTTTACAATATCGAACCGTCTAATGTAATGCAACACTCTGAAGTCAAGTTAACAATTCAATTTGCTAGGAGATTTTTTTATTAACCTAAAAGACCCTTATAAATAAGGTCTATGTCATCTTCTTCTAGGAGATTAATTGATCTACCTCTACCTCCACCTCCACTTATAATTCATTCACCATTTAATATCTAATCTAATATTCAACCAAATGTTTGATCTAATATCTAGGATAATCCTTCAATTTTTGGAATAATTAACAATAGGTCGGGTATAATTAGGCAAGTTTACCAACCTAACAATAATGTTGAATTACTATTAATATTAGTCTAACAATAATGCTATTTGAGACATTATTAACATAGTTTTATCATTATCATTGTATTAATTTTTAATATGTATTTAAATAAAAAAATTCATTAATATTTCATGGCTATCACTTAAGGTAGCTTCTCCTAGGTACCTTATAAATATATATATATAATATATATAGTTGATGAGAATGGGATTAAAAAAAAAAAAGAGATAAAGATTGAAGATTTGGTTTAAGATTTGCTATATTTAACTGACTTGAAGAATGTTTTAAGGTTGGTAAGATATAAGTGATGTGATACGGTGGAATTTTTATTTTTATAATTTTTTCCCCTCCAAGAAGAATATTTGAAGATACTATTGCATATTGTTGAGGATTTACCTAAGGAATAATATTTGAAGACATTCTTGTGAAGATGCATAAGCTATAGGATGTACATTAAATATAGACATATGAAGAATGAAAGGAGTTTTACATACATGATCAGCTTACATATATAAAACATTAGGCTAAACTCAAGAGGGGGGAAGGGGGTGTGAATTAAGTTTTAGGACAACATGCAATTCTTTTTTATATTTCCAATTAAATGTAATAATAAGAGTGATCAAAACAATGATAAAACAATAATAAGTATAGAAATTAAAAGAGATAGGGATAAAGAAATTCAAGCCTGGATATAATATAAAGTTCAGACTACCCCCTAGTCTCTACGGACTCACTATGCCTCTAAGCAAAGACTTTACACTACTTTATTAATTTCTCAACACAATGTCCTAAGAATTACACAAGCTTATACGATTTCTTTCACACATAACAAACTCAAGTATAATGCATTTCTCTCAAAATTGCAAATGTAAGAACTTTTAAGTAATACACACTAGGTCTCTTTTTATTTGATTGCAAGTAAAGTATACAAAAGATAAAAGAGAAGTAATGAAGCTAAAGAATGTAAGAGAATGTCTTTTAATTGTAGTAGAATATTAGATCTTGATTCTCTTTAGTCAGGTGTTGAGCATTTATATCAACTCATTAAATTCTTTCCATTATAGTGCATTAAACAGTCCAATAGCTAGTTGAAACAAGCTTATTGGCATGTTGGTACCTTACCCTTACTGGCAAGCCGGTAACAAATTACATTACCAGCATGAATACCGGTATGCCGACTCTTCATTATCAGGGAGTTCTTCCTTTTGTTATCTAGAGCTTTATACTGTTAGCTTGATTCATCCTTGAACCGTCATGCTAGTAAGTCAAGTAACGCTTAAAAGTACTTTTAACACACAACGAATAAATACATTTTGTAATCTAACTTCAAGATCATTTTATCACCACTCAAAAGATTAGATATCTTGTAGAGTTAATTAATATATTTAATCATTAAGCAAACTAATCGATCTTATTCAATTAACTCAATATAATTAAATAATACTTAATTTAATCATTCACTTGTTTTGTTCTCCACAAAATCAACATGTTTAAATATATACCTTTTGTTTTGTTCTCATCAAAATCAAATGATAAACCCTAGGTTTAACAACATAAAGGAAGCTTGTATAGTATTACAAATTTATTTAATATAGTACCGTAGGCGTAATGACACCCTAATAAGCCTAAGGCCAAACGCGTGATTCAATGATGCTGCAAATTTGTGCATTAAAATATATAATAGATGAATTTGCAATGCTGGTGTTAGGCTAATATAATATGATCCATTAATAAAATAAAAATTACAACCATATAAGCATGTATGGCTATAAAGTAGCTGTTCTATTAGTGCAAATGCACCAAGAAGTAGTCTTAACCATCTTAAAGAATACTTCAATCCTTAAACCCTTCAACTTCATCTAAAGGACTTTGGTTAGGGGGCAAAATATAGAGGGCTAAAATGATTTATGGGCTTTAAGTCCATTAACGATCTTATCTTGACTCTTTGGGTTAAAGTGATAGGATCTAAAGTGTTAGATTTATGAAATTAGGATGACTTAGGGAGATGTGGCATGGTAACCTTAAAGTAGAGATTGTTAGACCAGCTCGTCTACTCTTAACCTTTCTTTGGAAAGTTTATGCACATAGAGAGGTTCATTATGAGCTTAGCCTCAATAAGATCTCGTTGAAGAATCCATTAATAAGAGGATTCATCTCAACCATTGATTATCATTGCAATCTGATGAACATCATCAATGGCCTAATTCTATAAATACTCTAGAGCTCCTCTTCATTTGGTACAATTTTAGTTATTCAGAGAAACAATGTCATGCTATCATATTACTATCGCAAAAGATCAAATAGAGTTGAAAGTGAAGAATATACCACCTCTCGTCTTAAATAGTAGGGTTAATGTTCTATAGCTCCTTTACCTATCAATAGTGCGTTTGAACTCCTTGAGATTGTCTATCCCTCCTCCCTACTTCCTTTTCTGCAAGTTATCCCTCACATATCATTCTATATCACTCATCCGAGGCCATGTGTAGTGCAAGACTCACATTGTACGTACATAACAAATGCAACTGGGTCACCTCATTTATAGATACTTGAGTATATCAATGATTTATTGAATGAACAATGAGCTTGCTAAGCTTTGGATTCAATTGAGATGTTTGATCTTTGTCATGCCAATTATTATGATATTCGAATTGCTGGGTTGAAAAATAAGTTACGTTATTCTTAGAATTTAACTTGAAATTCATTCATGGCTTGGTTAGATATATCGTTTAAGTGCATACGTAGCATAACACAACATGAAAATGACCTATAGATCAAGCTTTCTAAAACTAACGTCTTGCCAGGTTGGATTTTCAACCACATAGAATTGCATTACTAAAAAAATTCTAACCTCTAATGCAATTAAGCAAATCTAGCTATATGCTAGGTTTTCTAGCTATATATATATATATATATTATGAAGAGTAGTTAATTAAGAGGTAAATAAACTATACATGAAGGATAAATATGTAATTTTATATATTGATTATTATTTTAAAGTGTTGCGGAGTCAAATAAGCCATTATTAGCTTAATAATATAGAAGATATAGATAGATAAATAATAATGTTAATGGATATATGGGTTTTCTTTTTGATATGTTTTGAAATTTAAAATAAAAGATATTATCAGTAAAACTTAAAAAACAGATTTATTAAAAGTAGAAGATCCATTTAAACTCATCCAATCTCTTTCCTACCCTAATAAGCCATACAATCCAGGCACGCTCTAGAAATGCAATATAAGATGCAACTATTCATATATAACAATTGATTGATTATGATTACAAAATAAATTTATTATTTACAATATGTGACAAGTTTCAAAAACTTTTATATTAGTACAATTTAGATATCATCTATATATATCTATATCTATATTATGAAAGCTCTAAAGGATTTGTATAATTGTCACTCTTGAAAATTACTTAATTAACCCTGATATAATATTATTCAACAAAAAGACCAATATTAAAATAAATTTTTAAAATTATAAATGGCATATATTATAGATAAATTTGTTGACTTTTTATTTTTCTACTTATTATTCTCTCCCCTACTACCTTTGACTCCAATTTTTTCTCCCTCGCTCTCTCCCACTTTTTTTCTCAATCTATTCTTTCACTTCCATGTACAAAGCAACACTTTTTTCTTTTCTTCTTTGAATAGTACTTCCCTATATTTACCTTCCCATTTTCCATTACTTTCTTTCTCCTACATCTCACACTTTCTTATACATATTTACAAATCTCCTTAAAGTGATGATTTTTTATTTTTTCAATATCATTTTCCCCTCTCTTTCCTATGTAGAAAATATAAATTTATTAAGTACATGTTATTGCTAACCTTTTTTCTTATAGTTTTATTTTTTTTCTTTCATATAATTAATTATTAAATATTATGAATTAAAATTTCATGCATTTGATGTTTTTAAATTTGCATGCACATCATGGGTGTAGTGTCCGTTAGTATAATTACAAGGAGATGGGATTTTTAACATTGTAAGCTCTTTCTCCCAAAAAAAAAAAAAGTTTATTATAGGATAATTACATCTTATAATAAATTAATTTAAGAGTTTTTATGCAATTTAATAGTCCCTTTTGTTTTTTGGCCAAACCCAATTTGATGGTTTAAAATTTGAAGATGTATTCTTCTTAAATAATGAGAAGTGAAATAGTCCTTTTGCCTATTCTGTTCTTTCCATTTTCTTTTACATCGTTTTGATATTTCTAAATAGTTTTGATATATTTAAATAGAGCAAACAGTTTTGATATATTTAAATGGTGTATTTTGCAAAAATAACTTATCAAAAAGATGAAGACATAACAATGTCGATTACCTTACTATGAAATTAAATATATAACGAACTATTATATAATTAGACATAGTTATCCTTTACCTTATTCAATTTAAAGAAAATCAAATAACATAGTTATTTTCCAATTGAATAAAACATATTATCATTATACTTTTTTTTGCTTAAATATTAGTGTTATTAGACTTAGGTTGGGCTATATGGTCTAATTTAATTCAACTTGATCCATCTATAAGACTAGTCTTGTTCTCCCCTTTGACCCTTATTGGTAATCATAGTGGTTTAACTTGATTGACCCAACTAGTTCAACCCAATCCTTATAGGACCTAACTAGGTTTTTTGGTTTGAATGTACCATTTTCTTTTATTCTTTTTATCTAAAAAGTGCACCAACTTATAAAAAATTAAATATAGATTCAATAAAAACAATAAATAAATTATAAAAAAACTCTTAGTTTTTAAAAAATATAAAAAATGTGAATAATTTTATTATCTTATAAATAAATATAAATTATATTGTAATATGTTTATTGATTTTGATTCGATTATGGTTTAATCCTAATTTAATTGTCTCAAACTTTTATCCTTTCTCACTCTTAGACCAATCTCTAAGCCCAGGTTTGACAAGATTATTAAATCTATAAGGAAGCATTTCTTTTCCAATTTATATTCTTTAATCACCATAAGTTTATGCTAAGAGAAATAGGTGTGTTTACCCCAAAGGGGCAAACCATTACTTAAAAAAGTGTTTGGGCAAAAGAAATTTGTGAGATATAGTTTTGAAATCGCATTTTGATAATGCAATTTCGTTTTCCATGTTAACATAGTTTAAGCTGGAAAGCGCATAAGGAAAATGCAATTTTAAATTAGTATTACAAAGATGCGATTTTAAAATGTTTCTAACACTTATCCAAATGCTACTTATTAAGGACTAAAATCGCATAAGGAAGATGCAATTTTTAGCATTCATATATCCCCCTCTAGATCTCTTTCCCATTTGCAAACTGACTTCTCTCTCTTAAAAAAAACTGCAACATGACTTCTATCTTTCCTCTTTGTTTGAAAATGCAATTTTGCTAGGTTTTCTCTCTTAAGTTGACAAATCGCAAGTGGAATATGAGCTTTCGATGCACATTGACAACATAAGTTTCTTTTTTTTTTTCACATTTGCATTTTAAATTACACAAGCATAAACTAAACTCTAACCACTTTCCCTCTTTAAGTAATATGTAATTTATTCCATAACTACAAGTTCTTGCGGGTTCCATTATTGTTATGGTTTTTATTTCGACATACAAATCATCGAATGAGCTAATTATCTTACTTCATAGTGTTTTCTAATTTTTTTTAGTTTTGGAGAATGGGGGATTGAGTAAGGTTTTCAATTTGTGCTAATGGTATTATATTGGATGGTGTGGATAGGGTTTATTATGATAGGCCTCTAATTAAGAAAATTAAGGTAAGGGTAGATGTAAACTATGTCTAATTCTTAAAGAAAATTTATGGAATAATTGGAGTTGATCTTAATACATACGTGACTGAGGTGTTTCATAGGTAGCTCGCTATAGTGCTGAGCAGCTCTACGCAACCATATTATTCTCTTAGTCCTGTAAATGATGATGATGATATGGAGGGGTTGATTGAAATTGTGAAAGAAGTAGGCCATCTATTTATTCAAGAACTATCTGTGAAGTTGGAAGGTAGCTTAGCTTTGATAAAGGAGGGAAATAGGAATATTCATAGTGCCTTACCAGCTGTTACACCCCCTATCACACTGGTCCAACAATCGATTAATGCTGTGATGGCTTTCCAATGTAGCATTGACCCTCTTGTTTCATTTAAAGAAAGGGTTGATGTTAAAGAGCCCTTTACATAGTAGGTATATTTACTCTTTAATGACAATTTCGCTAGAAAGATCAAAGAGGTTGGAAATGATAATGAAGGTGGTTACGATTTAGAAGAAGTTGCAATAGATGATGATATAGACATAATAGATGATCCAGTTGATACAACAAATGAAGCTGTTCTTACTATTTATACCATACAGCAAAGTGCTCCATCAGCTAGTTATCTAACTACCTCCACTTTTGATCATTTGACTCTGTTCTTCAACAGGATGCCTAAAGGTGATAGTTATATTACATTTAAGGAGAATGCGATTCCATCAAAGGAGCTAAGTATTGGTTATGAGTTGAAGAAAGGGATCTGGTTTAAGAGGAAAGCCGACTTGATATATGTAGTTAAGTCCTTCCATATAAAGCATCATCACAACTTTTGTGTTGATGAATCGGATAAGAAGTTGTGGCATCTTGTCTATAGTATTAGGGAGAGGGGTTACAAGTAGAAACTATAGGGGTGTCAAAGACAAATGACCACAAACTTTATGGTCACAATTGTAGAAGGATCATACACTTGCATCAATCCCGTATCAAACCAAGATCATCTACAGTTGGACTTTAGTTTCATGGCTCAGTACTTTCTTAGTCAAGTGAGGAATGAACCTTGTATAAAAGTGTCAATGCTGAGACAAACTACTCTAGATAGTTTTGGGTACTTGGTAATGAAGAGACAAGTATGGCATGGTAAGAGAAGAGCAATTGAAAGAGTTAATGGGGATTAGGATAAGTCATATGTAGAGCTTCCAAACTTATTGAATATTATCCAGTTAAGTAACTCAGGCTCTTATGTCACTTGGACAAGAAGCCAATCAAAGTATTCCATAGAGATTTTTGGACTTTCGGTCCATACGTATAAGCATTTCAACGCTATAGGCCATTAGGGAGTATCAATTGGACCTTTTTATATGGCAAATACAAGCACAAAATATTGATTGCTTGTAGCATAGATGAGGCTAACCACGTTGTCCCTCTTGCTTTTGCATTGGTGGATGAGGAGTTGATTGCATCATAGTCGTGGTTTCTCATACTGTTGAAGTAGCATGTTGTTGGAAGACATTGTGACTAGCTTACCATATGTCTTATATCAGATCAAGCAATAGGTATAAGAGAGGCCATTAAGGAGCTAAGTGTTAGATGGTGTCTACCATTTGCGAAGTAGTAGTATTGCATTTGGCATGTAACCGACAACTTCAACACAAAGTATAAGAGTGTCCGATTGAAGAGGCTAGTCACTATTATTGGTTTGAAAGCAAAGGAGGATAAGCATGACTTTTATATGGATGAATTATGTAAAAGAAAAGAAGAAGCTCCCAATTGGTTTGCAAATATCCCTAAAGAAAGGTGGACCAAGGCATTTGATGGAGGGTATAGGTATGGATTCATGTCCACCAATCTTAATGAAAGTTATAATACCACGTTAAATGGTTCTAGGTGTTTTTTAGTGATGGGAATCAAGCTATGGGACCCTTGACCCGTAGCTGAGCTCGAGGACTAGAGGGGCTGGCATGATGAATCCTCATTTTCTAACCAATCCTTACCGAGGCCAAGTACTTACTTTCCAAGTCACATTTAATGCCGTGCCATATGACTGCCCTTCATTTTGTAGCATGCCAAGTTGATGATTATTCTTTATTGCCGAGCCACCCAATCACTCAGCATCATCCTTACCAAGAAACCGAGAGAGAGAATCTGGATTGATTAAGCCATCCCTGCTCAGACAAGCCCATTTGTCTATACTTTTTGTCTGCGTCTCCTAACGACCTCGCCAATGCCACCTCACTACGTATATAGTCTTACATGTAAAATCTATAGCACCAATGATTATTTTCCTCGTATATTCATTTTTGTCCCTTTGTAACATGTACATTGCCCCTTTAGGAAATGCCCTTTTTGTCTTTTCCCTTTTGGGCAATTGCCCTAGTTTGTCAGTATAAATACCCCTATACTTGTAGCTGTAACATCATCAAATTACCTTTAATACACTTAAGTAATTTCTTCCTTGTGTAAACACTGCTTGTTTACTTTCGACATCACTCTTATCTTTTCCCTTAAGTAAGGTTAAGTAGCGAATAACCTTACTGGACCAATTCATGTGTCATGTTGAATTGTATCATAAGTCCTCGAAAGTTTCCTTAGTACGTCATATTCTCTAGAATGGTTTATGGGTTTTTGCTTACTGCTCCATTCGTCTTTGTCACTCTTTTCATACCTTTCCCTATTAGCACTTTTTCGAGCTTTCTACAAGCTTGGATCCATCCAGCGACTAACCTTGTATGTTCTTAGTTACAGTTTACACCATCTTAGTATCAGAGCAAAGGTTTTGTATGAACTAAAATTAGTTCTTCTTAAATTTCTGTTGTGCTTTGTTTTGCCTGTATGAAATAAAGTCGGTTATTAAGTTTACTTGTCTGCTGTGTTATTAGCTATTCACTTTCCAAAGTGTTTGTTTAAATTCTAAATCTGTAAGAAAAAATGACAGACCCAAATATGAATGTTGGTACTAGTGATGATAGCAGAGTTGTCCACCATGAGCATCAATCTTAAGGAACTCCCAAAAGCACTAATGAGAGGCTCAATGAGATAACTAACCTCTTGGTAGATCTAATTCGACCTGTTCATACACCGTCTTGCTGACCTATTAAGGCCACGTAAAACATTCTATAAGCTGCTTAACCTGTTAGAGGTCAAAACCCAACTCGACCATTTCGAGGTAAAGGAGTTAGCGGATAAGTAAGGTGAGGGATAGACATGAGAGACCTTGATGATGAAGAAGAAGAGTATTTTAAAGAGGAGTGTGTACGAGTCCCCAGAGCATCTGACCATGTAAAGCTTTGGATTTTGAGTTTTAATGAATCTGGGTATATTAACGAGTATCTGGATTGGGAAGAGAAGGTGGAGCGTGTATTTGATTATTACCAGTATGAGGATTACGAGAAAGTAAGGATTGTTGCTGTTGAACTCTCTAGATATGTTACCATGTGGTGGAAGAACTTTCAGGCCATAAAAAGGAGAGAGGGGTACCGAGAGATTAATACTTGGCCTGAGATGAAGAGAGTACTCAGAAACAAATTCGTACCAAAAACATATCTCTAAGATACTTTCACTCAGCTTCAAGAGCTGAGACAAGTAGACCGAACTATTGATGAGTATGTTCAAGAATTCCAAATGCTTATGATATGATGCGAAGTGGAGGAACCACCAGCCTAAACAGTCTTAAGATTTGTTAGTGGGTTAAGAGGAGACATTCGAGACATTGTGGAACTCTAATGATTTGACACAATGGATGAAGTTGTTAGGATTGCCCAGCGTATAGAGAGGCAAAGAGGGAGCCGAGCAACAACTTGAATGCCGATTAGTTGACCAAGATAGGCAAGTAATCAGACTCTATCGAGTACTGAGTCGAGTAGAAGGGTTGATGTTAGAGCCAAGTAGAAAAGCTGACTTGAAGATGTAGTACCGACCCAAATGTATGAGGAAGGGCAAGGGTCTGGTAGGAAAACCAACTAGATCAAATGCTTTAAGTGCCAGGGGTTCAAACATATGACTAATTAGTGCTCGAACTGAAGGACGATGGTCATTAAGGGAGACATCTCGAAATTAGACGTAGAGAGTATGAATGAGGAACCCGAAGAGGAGGAGGTTCCTATCGAAAAGGAGAATGCCAAGAAATAGTTAATTAAGGTAGACGTGTATGCTAAGGACTTAGACCAACTACTCATGGTTGGCTAGTATACTATGAGCATGGAACTTCATAAGAGGAGAAGTAAAGAAAGAACTTATTTCATATCACTTGTAAGGTGAATGAACAGATGTGCACCCTCATCATGGATAGTAGAAGCTGCACCAATGTGGCGTCAGAAGACCTAGCCTCAAAACTGAGGTTGCTAACTATTGCACATTCAAATCTATACAAGTTGCACTAGTTGAGTGAGAAGGGAGTATTACATGTCACTCGACAAATACTACTATCGATCATTATCAGCAATTACTCCGACCAGATTCTCTATAACATACTGCCCATGTGCGCTTCCCAAGTGTTGTTAAGAAGACCGCAACTGTTTGATAGGAGAGTCATCTATAACGGTTACAAGAATACCTACACGCTTGAGAAGGATGAATGGAAGATTACGCTAAATCCAATGCTGCTGAGAGAAGTTTACAAGTTACATATGAAACTTGCTTACGTATTGAAGAAGGTTTTGGTGATGAGTAAAGTCGAGCTTCGAGAGGCCATTAATGCCAATGAGCCAACCCTCCTATTGGTCAAGCGACTATTGAAAATGAAGGAGCGGGACGATTTACCCTATGAGGTGAGGGAACTATTGGATGAATATGCTGACCTACTCCTAGAATAGTTACCTGAAGGGTTACCCCTGACCTGATGCATAGAGCACTGTATTAACTTAGTACCCAATACTATACTATTGAACAAGCTAGCTTATCGCATGAATTCCAAGCAAGCTTTTAAGCTTCAACATCAAGTCAATGAGTTGCTGGAAAGAGGATATGTGAGAGAGAGTCTCAACCCTTGTGCTGTACCTGCACTTCTAGTGCCAAAGAAGGATAGAACTTGGTGGATGTGTATTAACAGCCTAGTTGTAAACAAAATCACAATCAATTCGATCCTAAGGCTAGAAGACATGTTGGATGAACTGAGTGGAGCCAAAATTTTCAGTAAGATTGATCTCAAGTCTGGTTACCATTAAATCCGCATGAGGCTAGGAGGTGAGTGGAAGATTACGTTCGAGATAAGTGGAAGATTGCATTCGAAAGAGTGAAAGACTGCGTTTAAGACTCGACATGGACTTTATGAGTACATAGTCATGCCCTTCGACTTGTTGAATGCCTCAAGTACCTTCATGAGGCTTATGAACCATATGTTGAGAGATCTCACAAGAAGTGTGTCATGGTATACTTCGACAATGTCTTGATCTACAGTGTTAACATATCGAGTCACTGTGAACACATTAAAGTAGTCTTAGATATTCTCTATGCTGAGAGATTATTCGACAACCTAAAAAAATGTTGCTTTTGCTAGGAGGAAGTGGTATTCTTAGGTTATATAGTCAATGAAGGAGACTTGTGAGTCGATGATGAGAAGATCTGAGCAATTGTTGAATAGCTGACCCCTACTACTTTTGCTGACGTGAAAAGTTTCCATGGACTAGCTTCGTTTTACCGAAGGTTCATCAGGAACTTCAATACCCTCGTTGCACCCCTTACTGAATTAACGAAGAAAAACATCGACTTTTGATGGGGAGAAAGGAAGGAGAAGAGTTTTGTCGAGATAAAGAAGAAGTTGACCTTCACCCCGGTATTAGTGCTCCCTAACTTTAACAAAATTTTTGAGATAAAGTGCGACGCGTCAGGCATTAGAATAGGCACTGTCCTGATGTAAGAAGGCCAACCAATTGCCTTCCACAGTGAAGAGCTCCAAGGACCTTAGTTAAATTACTCCGTGTATGACAAAGAGTTCTTGACACTAATCCGAGCACTACAAGTGTGGCAGCACTATCTATTGTTAAGAGAATTAGTCATATATACTAATCATAAGTCATTGTGGTACCTCCAAAGTCAGACCAAATTATCCAAGCGGTAGGTGAGATGGGTTGAATTCCTTGAGGGATTCAATTTTGTGATCAAATACAAGCGAGGAAAAAGCAACATAATTGTAGATACTCTTTCGAGGAAGCATGCGCTCTTGTCAGAATTGTAGATCAGACTGTTTGGTTTTGCGAGTATCAAAGAACGATACTCCGAAGATCCACACTTTGGACCAATAATTTTGCGATGCGTGGATGGGAGGATAGTAGACAAGTATTTTGTGGAGGATGGCTATTTGTTTTGAGGGGGGAAACTGTGCATACCGACTTGTTCTCTATGGGAATTATTAATTAGAGAAGCTCACAGTGGTAGACTCTCTAGACACTTTGGAGAAAGGAAGACCTATGAACTATTGAATGGTTGATTTTTTTGGCTAAGAATGTGAAGAGATGTACACCGAGTGGTCGAAAGCTGTGTTATGTGCAAAAAGACCAAGTGCCAAGCTGAACAAGGGAAAACAATGCCCCTACTTGTCTCGACGAGGCCGTAAACTAAACTACACATGGACTTTGTTCTCAGACTGCTAAGAACTACTAAGGGAAAAGATTTTGTAATGATTGTCATGGATTGGTTCAATAAGATGGCACACTTTGTACCCTACACCAAAACTAACAGTGCTTTGGCTATTGCTTCTCTTTTCTTACAGGAGGTTGTGCAGATACACAGTGTACCGAGAAGTGTGGTATTCAATAGAGACCCAAAGTTCTTAAGCCATTTCTAAAGAATCCAATGACATCGACTAGTAACCAAATTACTCTTTAATACCTCATGTCACCCCCAAACCGACAACCTAACAGAGGTGGTTAATCGTACTTTGGGTTCATTGCACCGAGCTATAGTAGGTAAGAACTTGGTTGATTGGGACATCTGCCTACCAATGGTCGAGTTTTCTTATAACCGAATTGTATATAACATCACCAAGTAGACCCCCTTCGAAGTGGTCTATGGATTCAATCCCAAGTTGCTTCTCGACCATGCCCTATGCCCGTATCCGTGCAAGAGGACCTCGATGGCTTGGCCAGAATATAATCCCTTCAGCACATCTATGATAAGATTACTCGGTATATTGACCAGGCTACCAGAAGAATGCGTAAGAAGGCTAAGAGTTGGTTGACCAAACAATTTCAATCGAGAGACTTAGTATGGCTACACCTCAGTAAGGAGCGGTTTTCGAACAAAAGGAAGAATAAGTTATTTGCAAGAGTAGAAGGACCTTTTAGAATCCTCCAAAAAATCAATGACAATGCTTACAAGTTAGAGCTGCCTAAGGACTATGGGGTTTTTGATCCCTTCAACATTGTCGACCTCAGTCCATATCACCTTGACAAAGGATTAAGCGAACACCATTTGGGTTTAATCCTAAATCCAAAACAACTCAGAGGGAATGATGGGAATCAAGCTATGGGACCCCTGACCTACAGCCGAGCTCAAAGACTAGAGGGGTTGGTATGATGAATCTTTATATTCCAATCAACCCTTGTCAAGGCCAAGTACTTACTTACCAAGTTACCTTTAATGTCGTGCTGTATGACCACCCTTCATTCTATGGCATGTCGAGTTGATGATTACTTTTTATTGCCGAGCCACCCAATCACTCGACATCATCCTTGCCAAGAAGTCGAGAGAGAGAATTCGAACTAATTAAGCCATCCTTACTCAAACAAGCCCATTTGTCCATACTTTTTGTTTGCATCTCCTAACGACCCTGCCAATGCTACATCGCCACATGTATAGTATTATATGTAGAATCTGTAGTACCAATGATTATTTTCCTTGTATATTCATTTTTACCCCTTTGTAACATGTACATTACCCCTTTAGGAAATGCCCTTTTTGTCTTTTCCCTTTTAGGCAATTGCCTTAGTTTGTCAGTATAAATACCCCTGTACTTATAGTTACAACATCATCAAATTACCTTCAAAACACTTAAGTAATTTCTTCCTTATGTAAACACCGCTTGTTTACTTTTGGCATCACTCTTATCCTTTCCTTTAAGTAAGGTTAGGTGGCGAGTAATCTCATCGGACCAATTCGTACATCATATCAAATTATGCCATGAGTACTCAGAAGTTCCCTTGGTGCATCATATCTTCTGGAACTATTCATAGGTTTTTACTTACTGCTCCATTCGTCTTTGTCGCTCTTTTCGTACTTTCCCCATTATCCTTTTTTCGAGCTTTTTGCAAATGTGGACCCATTTAACGATCAACTTTGTCTGTTCTTGATTACGGTTCACACCATCTAGTTTCTATGCTCATGTTGAAAATTTTCTATAATTATGTAGGTTACTTTCAAACCCATTGTGATAAAGCATGTGAAACATTTAGCAATGGAGAAGAAGTATTTACTACATGGGCAAGTGAAAGGATCCAAAGATGGCAGCAAATGGCATTGCGCTATCGTATAGTCACATTCAATCAGTTAAGTGGGATGTTCAAGATTGAAACAGGCAGGCAGAGGACTAAACATGGGTAGAAGGGTGGCAACAAGCATATGGTGAACTTGTCAATGAATAGTTGTACTTGTGGTAAATGGCATACTTGTAGGATACCTTGTTCTCATGCCTTTGCAGCCATAGTAGACTTATAGGATGGAGAAAGTCACAATGTGGTACTACTGAGATTTATAACAGGTTGTCTATTATATTAGCTTTTACCCCTTTGGTGATAGTAGTAGATGGCCTAATGTTGAGATACCACTTATCCACCTGAATTATTACTCAGCACGAACAAAGCGTCATCCACGATCATTGTATTACCAAAAAAAGATGGATCTTAGGGAGCCTCTACCGAAGAACTGTTGTAGGTTTTGTAGGAAGGAAGGGCATAATAGGAGGAGTTGCCCTGAGCGTAAGAAGTTAGGAGTTTTATGGAATTGCTCCTTCTTCCATATATTACATGTTTGCCTTATTTGTATGAATTTCTATACTCTAGGTTACGAGATGTTTCTAATCAATGATTTTTTTTTTCTAGTGTAGATGGATCTAGGCCCAATTGATAGATCATTGCTCAGACTCTAGGACACTCATCGATCCACTGTGATATGGGTTGGATAGGTGAAATGATAACTTAACAACCTATGATTTATAGCTTCTTTATTGAAATGTTGATGTTGATGCATGTGGTGATATTATTATGTGTGTTGTTTCAGCATTTGCTCGTATTAGTATGTCGCTGGAGAGAGGCATCTTTATGCAAACATGAGCACAGGATCCGACTAGACATTGACCTATGCATCATGTCGTATGTGGAGCAAGCTAAGTTCCATGGTATGTCTCTCTTACCCCTCATTTCTCTTGATTAGCATCTTATTATTACTTTTGTCAAGAGGTAGAGACAAGAGACCTACACTTTCCATATGTCACATGATGAGGTCACCATCAATGTATCTATTTAGTCCGATTTAGCCCTCGATGCCCATGTAGTTAATGGGCATATATCCATTGGTTTGGCCAACATTTGTGAGCACTTACTGGGCATTAGACCTGAGGAGGAGAAAGACTATAATGGTAGGTGTCTGAAGATGTCATGGTTGGAGAGTCATTTTAGCTGCTTACCTATAGTAGCTAATGAGACTACCATCATGAGATATGCTTGTATGTATCTCATACTACTTATCAGGGGTTTGGCTTTCCTTAATAAATCAAGTAACTTTATGTCCTTGACGTTTCATCCTTTATTGGAGGACTTTCCTGTAATGGGAGAGTATGCGTAGGGGGCAGCATACCTAGCTTGGTTATATAAGAATCTTTGCCAAGCTATTGACTATATGTCTATTGAGATTAGCGGTGCTACAGTAATATTACAAGTCTAGGCATAGGATCAATTTCCCTACATCGCACCTTGCTATCTCCAAGTGTACATCCTTAATGATAGACCATTAACATGGTGATGCCATGCCAAGTTTGATGCTTCAAAGATTTCTACTCATGTCGTGTCCCAATACCGAGATGCACTCAATAGGTAGAGCTCAGAGTAGGTAAGAGAACATTTATCTTGACTACTTACTACTATTGTATTTGTGTTTTTAACTCAATTATTTCATTTACCCAATTTGTAGATCATTTGGAGAGCTTACTCGTCAAGTATCTTAGAGGCATTAACAGCATATTATCGAGTTAGAAGTCACATTTGGCTCAATTGGGTGCCTTTGATTTGCTTTCATATTGTTGAGTAACACTTCCCGAATCTTGCGTTGCAATAGTTCGGTAAAGTATAGGGGATCCTAGATGACCCAGACACCTTAGACGCTATCCATAGAATTGACTTAAGGGGGAAGACAATTGGGGATTAAAGATGGTGTCATGTAGCATGGATTCGTCTATGGGAGGAGTAGAGGTTGACACTTGTCGAGCTTAACTATGATAAGTCTTTTCTAGATAGGGTCACTCCCTAGTATTATCGGTAGTTTTGGGTACATACTCGATGATACATAGGGTACACTGGAGCGTTATTAGGAGTGATGGTAACATCTTCACAAACATCTTATGTGTTTCTATTTATTTATTTGCTTATAGAACAAATAACGTATCATACGTTTTCTTTGTCTACAAGTGGAAGGTTAAGCTCATATTGAAAGTGATCACTGCACATTACTACAGGCATGAGACATCACATGGTCTACGAAGTAGCTCCTTAGCGGATACGGTAGTGTCAAATTATACCCTCTAGGCCATTAGGAGGAGGCCACAAATCTTCCCCCACAATTGTTATACAATAAAGGAAGGGGTCGTGGTTATGGTCATATTAGAGGTGGCTGCTTATTGGTAGGTTTCCTTCTCCACCCCTTACTCAATCTCTTATTGCTACTCTAGACCAACTAGAGTTAGATTACTCTCCATTATATCATGGGTCAACCTGGTATAGGGATCCACTTTCAATGGACTATTCCTAGCCATAATCAGATGTTACGACATTCGTCACTCTTGCTACTGATCTAGCCCCTTCATTGACGATTACTCCAATTGTACCTTACTTTGACAAATACCCAGCAAGCTATGACATGGGTGAGTGCATCACATTGGTTGATCCCTATCACATTTCATGGGAGGAGGGATTGAGCTCATCTTCACATGCTATAGAGACCTCAACGCAGCATGAGGGAGTGCAATATAGGCGAAGGCGTAGCACTAGAGGATAGAGAAAGCTATCACATGTTATCTTGTTTAGATTGTAGAATGTTGTAGGACATTGAGAATAGTGCTACAACTTTGAAGCTATTAAATAATGTTTGCAAAAACGTATAGTAAGATATTTCTTTGCTTATAATTATTTCAATATACCCATTATTGTTGCTTTGGCTATTTAGCATTTAGAGTTACTTGTTTGAAATGTGGAATTTAAGCTTGGGTTTGTATTTGGGGTTATGTTTTGGCATTGGAGTTCGGATTTGGAGTCATGATTCGGGCTTGTGTTTGTTTGCAGTTATAGATTGGAATAGCTTTTTGAAACTTTTCCGTGCTATGTCTTTTTTTTTTTTCCATAGGATGCTGTTTTAGCTTTGTAGAGGATTGTTTGTATAGCTATAAATTGCATATTCAAAATGCGATTTAAAAATTGCATCTTTTTTATACAAGTTGTATCTTCATTTTGTGATTTTGTATTAAAAATCACATTTTAATTATGCGATTTTTGCTTTCCCCATGCCATCCCTCTCATGTGGCCAAATGTTGTAGATGATGGAAATTTTATTCTCAAAATACGATTTTAAGATAGTACTTCACAAGTTACTTTCATCCAAGCCCTTTTTTAAGAAATAGAGCGGCAAATTGACCTATTACTCTAAATGCTGAAGTAAAATTTATGCAAATAATTGGTTAGAACTTGAAATAGTTAAAATATAAATAAGATGATATTTTAAATATAGTACTCAAATAGATGTCATTAGATATGAAATAATTATAAATAAGATATAGTAAAGAAATAAAAAATCCTAGATACAATTGATTATAGTTTTTGAGCACGCTAGTTATTCCTTTTTATCAACCAAAATGCAGGAAAATCGAACATAACCCCTTTATGCCAAGCAATATCTTTCAGTCAGATGACCCCCGAGGTCAAACGCATAATCTGAACCCCAGCTTACAAATTTAGATGTAAATTATAGGAAGAACCATTAAATGCCAAAGAAGCCATGACACTTTTAGTCCGAGCCACTTGTATTATCAATGTCACCGCCGACACACACACACACACACGCACTGATTTTGGGCAAATACCAAGTTAGTTAAGAAGCACTCATTTAAAAATAAATAAAATATTGAGACATCATTGATTCATTTATTCATTCACATTCACTCTCTCTCTAGTCTCTCCCTCCTTGCCTCCTTGCCTCCTTCCCTCTCTCGCTCTTGTTTTTTTTTTTTTTCTCCTTTTCCTTCAATCCCCCCATCCTTACTACTATAAAAGCACCGACAACAGAAATAGATCCGTACATATACCATATATCGAAAAGCAGTTAGCAAATTTATCTGAGATCTGAGACCGCCCAACCTATCTTAGATCCTCAAATGCGGTCTACTCATTCTTGATCTAAGGTTCTTCTCTCATATATCAAACCCATTCTTTTTTACTTATTTGTATGCTTTGTATTTCTGTTAGGATTTGTGGTTAATGTTGTGAATTCATGGTGTTTTTCATATGTTGTGAAGTTATGGAATTCGGAACTGAGTTGGTTCCTCTCTATCTGGTTCTCATACATAGTCATGATATTGATAATATACCGTGCTTATAACTCTGGATCCATATGGATTGCGTTTTTCTTGGTTTGGTGGAGTGGAAATTTTTCTGATGTTGTGGTTTCGTGAGAATAGCTCGCAGCTTTATTTGTCGACATACCTCTTATGTTTATTCATGCGATATACAGGGATAGATGTGTCCTTTTAGTTATTTATTTATTTATCAATCTGTCTTTTTCCCCATTAAACATGTTTCAAAGTCTGTGCGACTCTGTGTTACGTTGTTTTCTCATGTTTGATATTCTTGCCATCACTATGTATTAACTATTGTAGGTGTGATCTCGTTGTTATGTTATATTAAGGTTGAATTTGTTGGTCTTAAGTTGATGCTGGAAAGATGCTTACATTGTTTTTCGAGTTCATGCACACGATATTGTACGAAAGGAATCTTTTTTGCCCCTTTGTTTTACTAAATGTGTCGCTGGCTTTTTTTCACTTCACCTGATAGTCAATGCTTATTGCTCTGTTAATTGTTTGATATACAATGTTAATGGTTAATTGAGGATTGGAGATAAATTCTAGATCACAGTGGTTTTTTTGCATCACAAATAGGCAGATTTAAAAAGTGAAATATGAAATTGTTACGTGTGTAGGTTCTTGCATCTGGAAAGCAGACATGTTCTTCTTTCGTAGCATTATCATGATGTATCGTAAAATTACAGGATTAACACATCATGAAAGCTAGAGTCAAGGTGGATAGAACCCTTATAAAACAATGTTACCGCTTGTATTTAGTCTGCTCCCTCATTCTGGCTCGCACTGTGGTATGCTTTGGTAGATTCACTTTCTCTGAGTTTGGGTCTGTTAGTTTCTCAAGGTTCCATACAAAGTATAAATTGCTTCCAAAATCTTATGTTGATCTTTTAAATTGTGAGGACAGATTCATCTTTACACACAGACATGTCACGGAGGCAAGTGAGCTCAACTCGCAGATTTGTAGATACAGGAAGCTTCCCTTTTTCTGGATCCTTGCATTCAAAGTCACGATCCTCTCCATTGTTGTCCATTGGCCTTGTTGTTGTGGTACTCTTTGATAATAATTTTGTCACAAGTTGAATACTTTCTCTATCTCATTCTGTCAACAGTAGCTTAGTGTTTTGAAGTTCTTACTCTAGTTTGATCTTGGTATTTTCAATTTCCAGGGAGCGGTCTTGCTCATTTATTTTGCTTTTGGTGGTACAGGTATTTTTACTTTGTAGTGTGCTTACAACATTTACATTGCACTTATTTTGTTTCAAGGTTTAGTTTGATATTTTTGGTACAAGAGTGGATCTAGTTTTGCCTATGTTGTTGACAGGTAGGGCATGAATGATATATTTGTCTCTACTTCATCTGTAATTTGCTAGTTCTGGCGTTTTTCTTTGTATAATATAAATACTCAGTTAATCCTGCTAATGTTTTGGCTTGCATAGGTAAACTAAACTACAGAGAGATGCTGAGCAAGGTTGAAGGTACATATATTAACTTTCTAGCTCTTTTCTTCTGAGCAATGTTAATCAGTCGCACATTGGGTTAATTTAATATTACAGCAAGGTTTCCTGAAATAAAGTGTTGCATGGGGCTCTCCTTTGCCTTGTTTCACTTAGTGTGGATAGAATCAATTTCTGACATTAGGTGCATCTTTCCTATAGGTTTTCTTGTTAGGTGCAGTTTCTTCTTAAACTCAAACAAGCTGGATAATCAGATTGCTGATGATTTTTTGCTAATGCAAGCATACTTAGTAGCATTTGTTGGCCTTGGTGGTTAGCTGCATCTTCTAATACATTCTTGGAGTTATTTATGTGATATTTATATTTTTGTATCCCTCTTAGGTGATTACGCATGCACGGTTGAAGTCCAAAAAACTATTCCTTTTCTTAAGAAAGCATATGGTGATAGCATGCACAAGGTTTTGCATGTTGGTCCAGATACTTGCTCTGTGGTGTCTAAATTGCTGAAGGAAGAAGATGCTGAAGCATGGGGAGTGGAACCTTATGACATAGAAGATGCAGATGCAAACTGCAAGGGTCTTGTCCGGAAGGGACTTGTACGCGTAGCTGATATTAAGTTCCCTCTTCCATATAGGCCAAAGTCATTTAACCTTGTCATTGTGTCGGATGCATTAGATTATCTGTCACCAAGATATCTGAATAAAACTCTTCCAGATTTAACTAGAGTTTCATCTGATGGTATTGTTATATTTACAGGTATTACTCAAGCTATTGAGTTTGAAGCATAAGGTGTTAGTGCTTGTGTATGTTGGTAGATATAACCATTCCTAGTTAGCTGTTTGAACTCTTATATTATCTGTCTTAGACACTATTGTTGGATTGTCAACAAGTTGTTTTGTCATGTTTCATGATGTCCTTATTTTTCTGTCAACTTGTTTTTTATGATGGCATTTAGGTGCCCCCGGTCAACAGCGAGCTAAAATTGCAGAAGTATCAAAATTCGGGAGACCAGTAAGTTGCTCTATGCTTCTTATTGTTAGAACTGCTTTTGGCCTGTTCAACAACCATATCTTGTTTCAATATAACTTGTATCTCTTAGCTCCTGTGACAATAAAAACCCAGATAATTCATCTAGTCCTCTTGATTACTTGGGAACTATTGATTACTGGTGTTATTTGCCTTGGTGAAAGGGAAAAACTAATTACTAGCAAGGTTTTGCTCAACTTAATATGAGGAAAAGTTAATAGATCCTTACTGCCCCTAAGTTTTGAGACAATTATATCTGCCACCATGTACACTTAAGAAATGGAAATTATTATCATTGTCATTAATATATATATATTAGTGTTATCAAACTCGGGTTGCTCCGTATGATTTAACTTGGTTTGACTTGACTTGACTATGAAAATAGTCCAGTTTAACCTTGGTTTAACTTTCAGTTGAACTTGATTCGTCCCATTAACCTTTAATCTTTTCATATGTACAGGTTAATCATTTGGGTCGAAATTGACAACACTGATATATTTCTATTTTTATGTTTTGAAACTTCATAGCACTTAAAAGGATTAGGTAGCCTCTTCCTTCGAAATGTAGAGAGAAAATCCTTTCCCTTTTTTCTTCCCTCCCCTCGTCTTATCTTCTTCCTGTCTCTTCTCTTCCTTTTTAATCATTGCTCGATCTTTCCCATCTCTTCAACGCTTTTCACTGCTAAATCATACCTCTTTGACGTTTACCCCTTCTCAACCCTTAACCCAAACCTTCTCCTTTAGTTGACCCCTCTTTTCTTCCATCATTCGCAAACCTTTACCCTCCTTATCCTTCCTTCCTTACCCCTGTATTCGCTAAACCCTATCTCTCTTCCCCTTCCTTTCCCTTTTGATTTTTTGATTCCTTTTCTGTAAACCATAACCCTTCTTGGTTCTATGCCTCTGGTAGTTGCCTCTTTATCATGTCCACTTATGGTGGAGCTTCAAGAAAGAGCTACGGGGATAGTATCTAGTTCTCTCAACAATCAAGTTCCAAAGCATGAAGACATAGACCCCTAGGTGGCTCTTGCATCTAACAAAGGTAAAATAAAAGCTAAAACAGTTATTATCTCTTCAGGTCAGCAAGACTTAGTCTCAATATAAAAGAGCAAACTTGAGCAAAGAGCATGTTTTCACATGGTTGGATTTCTCTTGCTTGAATGCTTCTCTTAAGGGCACTACAAAGCCCCTATATAGTGTTTCCTTGTATGGAAATACCACTTTGGAGGAGACTAATAAGGTGTTGAACAAAGTTGAAGTAGACCTCAATAACTAGAAACCTAAGATTAATAATCCTCCTTAAGGTTCTTTAGTTAAAGATCCTTTAAGTCAAGGGGTAAGAACAAGATTTATGTTCAGATCTGTTCACCCAGTCCTAATGTGGACCCTTCCATAGAGTTTAAACTACGGTACATCCCTCCTCTTCAACAAGGTAGTACATCATGAGAAGAAGATGGAGCAAAATATTGGAAATCTACCTTCATGGGGTTCTTTTTGGGAAGGAAGATTCCTTTTTCCTTCGTTCTAACAACTACTATGAGGTTTGTGGAAGGATCATTGTTTCATTAGCGCCATTGCAAACAATGATGGTTGTTTCTGTTTTGAATTTGCGAGAGATCAGGATCTCTCCCCTATCTCGAAGAACTGTGGTTTTTCATACAATGGCTGCTCATTTTTCAAAACGGAGAAAGGGGATGCCTCTTGACAAACCACAACCTCTTCATATAGCAGTTTTGACCCTCTTTTCTCTCATTCCATGGGAATTTCAAAAATCGAAAGGGTTGAGCCATATTACTAGTGGCTTAGGTGTTCCCTTAAGAGCTAATACTT
This sequence comes from Lumnitzera littorea, assembly GCA_024138015.1. Lineage (NCBI taxonomy): Eukaryota > Viridiplantae > Streptophyta > Magnoliopsida > Myrtales > Combretaceae > Lumnitzera > Lumnitzera littorea. The sequence goes on along the minus strand of JAMXBB010000009.1, from coordinate 56,840,301 downwards.
TAATAGCATCAAGAGATCGGGCCAACCATATGTGCATCCTTATGGAGCTTGATGCCAAGGAAGAGCTTATTAGCCAAGTGGAGCTAAAAAGGGTAGATGGTTCCACTGTGACAATTTTACATTGCATTCACTTGGGGGAATGACTATTCTGTTTTCCTTTTATTTCTTAAAATACCTTTATTATAGTGTTCACTTCGCGCCATTTGAGTTCCCAAGGAATCTCGATTCCTGAAAATATTGAATTAGGATTCCTTACTTAAGTCAAAGAATTAGAATTATGAGAAATATGACCTTTAATACCTTTCTCTTATTCTTCCTCTAGATAGTATCTCTTGTGCAACCATTGTCACTTACTGCACCCACTTACCACCACCGAACAGCACTACCGCTGCACTACTATCATCACCATTGGGTCTTAACTGATCGAATAATAAGGCATTTAAAAGTAACAAATAAAATAAAGTGAATAAAAATAGAAAAAACAGTGAAGAAGAAGCAATAATAATAGTTACAGGGAGTTTCTTTTCAAAGCTTGCTAGCACTTGAGTGGTTGTTGAAAAGCCTATTAGTGTCAGGTTGACACTATAAGTAGTGTACCTTAATGATTGGTTGCCATGTATGGTGGTTGTTTGGGTAGAGTAATGGGAAAGGCTGCAGGCTTTGAAGCTATGATTAGAAAATTGAAGCTTGAATTGATATGTTTTTTCTGATTTATTTGAGGGTTTTGACCATTTGAGATGAGAGGAACCAATTCAAGCTTTGATTTTGATTAACTTTACTTGATATTACACAAAATTTAGAGAGAGAATTAGGGTTCGTTATATGAATATTAGAGAAACAAACTATCAATCTCCTTGATTTTGTGTTTTTAATTCTCTAGAAAAAATTCCATTGATTCCTTTGATCTCTCCTTTCAAAACAATCATCAATTTATGGTAGGAAGCCATAAGGTCAAGAAAAATCGGAACTTCCATGTACATAATGTTAGGGTTTATTAAAGAAGACAAAGGGGAAATAGTATTTGAAGTTTTATTATGTATCCGTTCCTTATATTTTTGCCTAACTAAATAGCGTAATACTCATTCCCTTTTTCTGACATTTTTTATGAATTGGAATTCTATTCTCCTCTTATTTTATTCAGCAAAGTGAATAGATGGTTAGTAGATTATTAATGGCTTCCCAAACGTTGTGCAGTATGTAAAGTTTTTGGCCACCCTTGTCTATGGTTTGTGAAGGAGACTACCCAACCCTTTACTAGAAAAGTTAGCGCTACAAGTAGAGAGTGGGTCAAAGTTGATAGGAGAGGAAGAGCTAACATCAACCAATCTTGTGTTGATTCAAGGATTCTTCCCCTACAGGCACCTGTTTGTAACCAACAAGCTGGCATTAGTGAGGAAGTTTCTCCCCCTTAAAGGGGCTGCAAAAAACAGTGAAGAAGTGCCTTCAGGTCCTAAAGCTATACCAGAATTGAGGCTGGACAAGCCCCAGCAGTGCAGCCACAAAGGGAGGCTAATGTATCAAGCCCAGACGACTCCTCTAAGCCAAATCGTACTCTTGTTTCTGAAAGTCTTGGTGTGGATGATAGTGAGTAGGTGGATTTAGAGGGGTCAAAGTGATTTTGATGATGTAGAAGTTGTTGCTTCAGAAAACATTAACAGTACCCCCTTGAAGCTTTTGTGATCAAGAGGGTAGGCTAGAGGGTTTAGGGAGTTGCTTTAGAACTGGCTGCAGCTCCAACTCATTTAGCAGACGTAAGAAAAATCGTAATAAGAAAAGATGCACTTATAATTAGTGTATTATTTCTTCTCTCTTTTTGTTGTATATAGATAAATTTTGCTTCTTAGAATGTTAGAGGGATTAGTGATCACATTAAAACGAAAGATGTAATGAATGCATGTGTTAAGCATGACATCTCTCTTATAGTTTTATTAGAAACAAGAGTGAACTCACAAAATGAAGCATTGATCAAGCTTAAAATTGGATGTAGTTGGCCTTAGTCAATTGCTTGTCTCAGTTTCAAATATAGGTTTGTTGGGACCTAAATGTTTGGCATGTGCAAGTTGAACTTGAGTATACCCAATTTATCCATATGACAGTCACTCTCTTGACAGAGAACATCTCCTTTGCTGCTACTTGTATATGGAGCTAATGATGACAGTGTTCGGAGATCTATTGGAAAAGGCTGATCTCTTTTGCTGCAACTCAACTGTCACTTGTTAGGTTATTCTAGGTGACTTTAATATGACAAAGAATGTTGCTGAAGGCTGAGGTGATAGACCTAGAACATCAGCAGCTATGCTTGACTCCCAAAACTTTCTTGGCTTAGTTGAATTAGTGGATTTGAGGTTTGTTGGGAACTTCTTTTCTTGGTCAAATAAACAGTCAAATAATCTCATTTATAGAAAGTTGGATAGAGTGCTTGTGAACTATGCATGGTTGACCTTATTCTTAGAATACAAGCCTCCTCCTCCTCTTTTTTGGCAGATCATTGCCTAGCTTCAGCTATTTGGGATTCATAGAGGTTGATGAAGAGATATCCATTTAAAATTTTTAACTTCTAGGCTAAATATGAAGCTTTCAAAGGGTTGGTTCCTAAATTTTGGAGCAAGGAAGTGTTCTCTCTTGTTTCAAGTCCTATTCAAATTGAAGCTTTTGAAATTAGAGTTTAAGCATTTGAATCACTCTGGCTTCTGCGACCTCCCCTTTTGGGTCAAGGATGCTAAGACAAATTTGTTTATGATTTAGGCCAATATCCTTCAATATGGAGATGTCTCTTTCATGAATGAGGAATGTAAGGTGTTCAAGGGTATTATCTCCAATGGGGTGCTAAAGGGTGTTCTTTTAAACAAAAATCAAGAGTAAAATGACTCAAAATTGAAGACAAAAATACAGCTTTCTTCCATGAAGCACTTGATGAAGTCGAAAACTTTGTAACTCTTGCCATATGAAAGAATACTCTAACCACCGAGTTAAGTAGGTCATTTATCATCACAAAGAGATACAAGCATGGAAACTAGATGATGCCTAAAGCTGAGAGTTAGAGGCTCCTTTTGTTGATGAGGAAATTAGGGCAGCATTCTTTGCCTGAGCAAATGGATGAAGCATAGGGTCCAGATGAATACACTGCTAAATTTTTGAAGTCTACTTGGGACATTATTCGTAGGGATATTATTGCAGTTGTGAAAGAATTCCTTGTTTCAAGCCACCTTGTAAAAGAAGTCAACAACACTATTATTTCCCTTGTGCCAAAAATTTCTAATCCTTCTACTATGAGCACGTTTCGATCAATATTGTGTTGCAATGTGATCTACAAGTTGATTTCTAAAATCCTTGCAACACGAGTGAAGAAAGTGTTACACTCCTTGGTTGGCAAGGAACAAGCTGCATTTATTCTGGGACGAAGAATATCAGACAATGTTTTCTTAGTACAAGAGCTGATGGCCAGTTATCACATCTCTAAAGGGCTGCCTTGGTGTGCTCTCAAGATGGACATTCAAAAAGCCTATGATTCCATTTATTGGAGATTCTTGCTTAAAACTTCCACTGTATGGGGTTCACACCTCATTTTTGCCTCCTTATTGATCAATGTACATCAATAGCCAGATTTTTCATTAATATTAATGGAGAACTTATGGGTTTTTTCTCAAGTAGAAGGGGTTTGAGACAAGAAGATTCCTTATCCTCGTACCTCTAGGTACTAGGAATGGAAGTTCTTTCCGGCATTCTTTGTAAAATGTTATTTAATTCCAGATTCTCCTTTCATTGGAGGTCCAAAATTGAAAGAACAACACATCTCTCTTTTATAGATGATCTGTTTCTGTTTTGCAAGGCTAGTGTGGACTCCACCTCTCCCGTTAAGGAGGCCTTACAACTCTTTTCTGGCATGTTAGGCCTTGTTGCAATGAGGGAAACAGTAGCATTTTTTTTTTTCTGTAATGTGTAGTAAGGAGTGTGAGAAAAAATTCTGACTTTGTTGAGCTTCAAAGAGGGCTACCTCCCATTCAAATACTTAGGAGTTCCTCTTATATCTACCAAGCTGAAGAGACAAGATTGTGAAGCTCTTCAAGGTAAGATCTTTACCTGTTATTCACCATGGACAACCAAATTTCTTTCTTTTGCAAGGTGGTTATAGGCATACAGCTTATTGGATTGGTCTTGTTCTCCATTCAAATTTATTGGAGCTCCATTTTCATCCTTCCTAAATCAGTTATTTTCCACATTAAAAAGAGGTTAAGGAATTTTTGTGGAGTGGAAGACCTAATATCTCCACAAAAGCTAAAATAAGGTAGGATGTGGATTTTGTAAATTTAGGGTTGCCCCCCAGTGCGAGACTTTGCTACCTTATGGATGGGGGTGTGGTTTGGAGTTTGCCTCCTAGTGTCTTTTGGCAAAACTTTCAAATTCAACTCTATCAAACCAAATCCTCTCCAATCAGATATCCTTACTTGGTTTCCTGCACAATATGTGTAGCCCCTCCTTCTACTCTTGTATCTTGGCAAAAGGTAGTGTGGAATTCCTCTGCGATCCCAAGACATGCTTTCTTCTTGTGGCTAGCATGGCTAGGGAAGCTTCAAACATTGGACAAGTTGATGGTTTAGGGTATTGCAAATTCTTGAACCTTCTACATGTGCTCATAGGGATTTTGAAGATCACTCCTACTTGTTTCCTAATTGCCTCTACACATCTTTGGTTTGGAGGGTTGTTTGTGAGGCACTTGAATGTCCCTTGTCTTACTACACTTGGTTGGATGCCACTAGTAGGCATGTTGCTACAGCTAATTTAATATCTCCTTGGATCAAAATCTGGCATGCTTCCCTTGTAGCAGCAGTGTACTATGTTTGGAGAACGAGAAATAATGTTCATGTCACAAGGCTTCTCCCACGTCTAAGTGACTTAGCTGACCGAATTATAGTCTATTCTAAACTTAAATCATAGCAATACTGAGTTTACTCATTTCCCACAGTGTTTTGTTATACTCTTCCTTCTCTAGATAGAGTAATTGTGCAAAGCTGATCTCATCATATTGACGGTTGTAAATTCTTCCTTCACTAAAGAAATCATTGACCTGTCCACACACACACACACAAACTGAAACACATATAAAAGGGAAGTTTCTCATAAAAAGGAAAGTTGTAGCAATTTGATGATATAACTGAGTTAAATTGTGCTTATTGGGGAATATATATCGGTGCGTAAGAGACATGCATAATCTGGTTATTTGAATATAGTCAAGTACTTGGGGGAAGCTTTTCATTAGCATAAAAAAGGGACAGTAGAGAGAGTGGAAAGAAAAAATTATTTTTCCTTTTTATGTCAGAAATAAGATCTCTTTATGATGTTAAGATCAAATAAGCTCATAGGTTGTTACATTGCCATGATTATTACAGAAAAAGATGAGGCAAAATGTTGTTGCTATGACATAGAGTTTTTTGCAGAAGTTGTTGAATTGATAGAGTTGTGGGTTCCGAAAGATTTGATGGTGTCATGGTTATCCTTTTCTTATTTTTATTATATTGCGTTGGCCTTACTCACATAGAAAAATGTTTCCTTCTTCAATAATATCAAGTTTTGGCAGAAAGATGAACGCATGAAAAGTTTACATAAATTACAGGGAAAAAAAAAAGGATCAAAGATGAAAATCTCACAAGCAAAACCTGGAGAAGCTATTAGATTAAACTTTTAAAAATCTGGGTTGCTTCAACTCATGCAATGTTAAAATGCCTGATCTAGTGTCTTTAACCTTCGTAACTGCACTAACACCTTGTGATTATTCTTGAGGAGGATGGTCACGCTTTGCCTTGTACATGGTTCAATTATTATACTGATATCAATGAATTGGGGCAGCTTTTAAAAAATTGGCAAGATTAGAATATCTCAATGTGTGAGGACAAGGTGAAATAACTGCATAGTTTTGAGGGCATAGAGTTTGCTTTAAAAGCAACAGTGTAAACTGATTCTGCTTATGCTAAAACTTGTTTGTTTGAATTGTTTTGGTGCTCTTCTTTGATGTGTAAGCTATTCATCCACTGGCTTTCCCATTTATGTCTCCGAATAATAGCTGTAATTAACAATATTATATGCAGAAAGTAGCTTTCTCTGCTTAATTCTGTAGGGCAAGAGTTTGATGAATTATGAGTTCTTTATTAGTATAGACAATGTCATTACTTATGAGGGAAGATTGCACCATTCAGCTGCTTGCTTTATGCTGCTGTCCAGAACTATTTGCCTATGATAACTTGGGGCTTGAGTTGTGCCAAAATTCTTTGTTGATTTCATGCTACTTACACCTGCCAATACATAACCGTACTAGGGAGAGCTGATGACTTTCAAGGAGTTTCTTCTAGTGGTTAAGACCGTGTAATTCTCATCATAAATTTCAAGAGCTCCTGCATTCGAATCCCATGACCTACAAAGTGTAACTTATACTTCACTGGTGTATGGTTTTGTCGGGTGGTTCATCTGTCTTGAGTTTTCTGGTCCATTCCATTCAGATCATACTAGGAACATCCTACTTGCTATTATCTTTATTCATTAATGTGTGCACGTTCCATTTAAGTCTGCCTTACTTTGGTAGACGAAATGCCATTTTTAACTGTTTCTTTAATCTGTGAAGGCAAAAATGCGGAGCTTGTCCTGGTGGACTCGGTATTTCATGCAGATGAGCTTAGAAGAAAATGAAGCTGCCAGCAAGAAATTCGCACAAGCTACGTCAAAGCAGTCTTATGAACCAAGTTGCCAAATTTTCCATTTGAAATCGTACCATTGACTGAAAAATTATGGGACAAAGAAGGCAGTTACTTCTCAATTTATAAATTTTTCTTTCATGTTAAACTAGAAAAATACCCCTAGTTAACCTGAAGCAAAAGCCCACCTTTGATTTATACAATATAGCAACAGAGATTGTTCTTGTTACAAGTTCGTTATTTTTACACGCAATAAATATCTGTTTATTATTTCAAACAAGTCTATTACACCCGCTATATTGGTTGCATTTGTGGTTTTTTTAATTCATTTTGATAAGTGATTCGAGCAGGTACTTTTGTGTTTTCTTCCAGCTTTATTTGGTTTCTAAACAGGATGAGATAACCATTACATGCTAAATGTCTCCTCTCCTGCAGCAGGTATAAGTTTGTGATGAGAGAAATAATCAGGATACGTTACGAATACTTGTTTATATTTTCGTTATAGATGTTTAGCTCCTTAAAATTATATGTTTAGATCACGATATATGTGTGTGTATATATAATATTAGGGGTGAGCTTGTAACTTTTCTATATGGTGTACTCACTCATATCTTATTCACTTAGGTTAGATTCAGGTAAGTATTAAGAGTTAAAAGGTTATATGATAGGTTTTGGATAACAACTTTTTAAAATCAGCTTCTATAAGGTTTGGTACAAGTCTAATATCTCTATGCCATGAATTCACATAAGAACTTGTATTCTTAAGTATATATAGTATAGGTTTTAAAGTATATTATATCCATCCTATAAAAATTATGAAATAATATTAATAAATGTAAAAAAAAGTAATAATGATACATTTTTTTGATAAAGAAATATTTTACTTAATATAAAAAGAATTTAAGTTTTTAAGATTCAGTCTTAAATTTAAAGTTATCTTTTTCTTATATCATTCAAATCATAATAACTGCATTGTATGGTTTGAATGTGGTTTGATTTGATTATTAGTTTGGTTTGGATTTGATTTATGAATAGTTTTAGTTTATGTACTCTTCCTTGTAGCTATTTACAAACATGGTCTTCTTTATCTAATGGTAGGTGGGGAAAAAAAAAATTACTTTTAAGGTGGGACATTGTAGTAGCAATGTAGTTCTAAAATTAATGAAGATATTTGAAAATATACACTTGACACTATTAATCAAATATAAAAAGCAATCTTTAAGCATAGAAAAAAATGTAACCGAAGTTTGCTATTAAAAGAAAAATGTGTAGCTGATAATATGGGAAGATAAGAAAAATTTGTAGAGTTCCACAATGCACTCAGTACATAGAGGATAGGCATAGGGTATCTCATATTCTACTCACCCTAGAGCTCTCACTCCTATTTTAATACTAATATTTTTATTATTTTATTGATGTATACTATAGCAAATAGAATTTATCAGCATGTTTTTAAAAAATATTGGGCTCTAAAATGGTTTAGTTTGGGGCGGCAATAAACAGTATATTTGTAATTTATCCAATATGGAATATGCAAGGCTTGATTTTGGATGTCAACATCTCCTTTTTTTTTTTTTTTTTTTTTTAAGTACTACAAGGCAATTTAAAGCATTTTTCTTATTTATCACGGCTAACTCTTGCCTCTAATGAATATGTGCATTTATTTATTTATCTATTTACCAGAACAGAATATTAATTGATTGTCGTGCATTAAACAATACTAGGCTGGCAGGAGTGGAAAGGTGCACTAGATCTTGTAGTCATTCTCCATTAAAAAGGAAATTAAAAAAATATATGTATATTTTATGGTCTGATCCAGCTTTCTTTAGTGGAATCTTGAATCTTCTGTCACGGAACGGAGATTAATATACTCGAATGGGTCGAAAGACGCCAATTAAGGATGCAAGGACGATTTACGCAAAAGTGGTTTGCCTTTAGAACTTGTCCGTTAAAGAAGTTGATGGTTCCGGCATGGGAGGCTTTCCAAAGTCCATTCAACTAAACAATCACATATTTTGAGTGGCAAAAAGAAAAAAAAGAAAAAAGAAAAAAATCCACATATTTTGACTTCCATTTCCAACACGAATAAGTTACATACAAGAGCACGTTTTTGTTGTTTATGAGAATAGAACCTAATAAAGATGATAAATTATACATTCTTGAATTAATTGGATAATTAATGAGAAAAGTGTATCATATAAGGGGCTTAAAGATTGAATATCCTCTTAAATTTTATTTTTCTTTTTACTGATGTCATTCTTGAATTGTACATCTATTGGTGTAAGAATAGTTACATTACCATTTGCAACATCCTACGTCTGAAAATTGTTATATTAGTTATTATGATAAGTTTATTATTTATTTAGGCTTGATTCCTTAGGCCAGGTGACGGGACTTAAGAAATCCAGTCCATATTGAGATGATTTAAGGAGATTTGGTTTAATGGGTTTGGAATAGAAATCGTTAAACCAATCCATCTGTCTCTAATCTTTTTTAGGTAGGCTCATACACTTATAAAGAAGGCTATTAGCTTTAGGTTCATTAGTAAGCTCATTCTAAATAACCATGAATTGAACAATTTTCATCTCATCCATTGATCACCTAAATAATCTGACAGATGCTATCATATCCAAGAGCTTATAAATACCTAATATTTTCTCATCATTTGGAACTTTAAGAGAGATTAGAGAAACGATATTTCACTATGAAAACTCTACTCTTTAAGATCAAATAGTGTTCAGGCAAAAAATTGACCTCATTCACTTAAGCTAAAAGGTAAACACTTGAAGAACCCTAAGGCTGCCTTGTCTATTACTTGTGTGTTTGAGACACTAAGATTATCGGTTCCTCTTTCTGGCCTTATTCTCAACTAATCATTCCTTTAAGTGATAATCTCACTTTATTTCTTTAAAGCTACGTATAGCACGCTACCATGTAGCATGCACGTAACCACTCCAATTGAACTCTTCCATCTACATTTTGGTGACTCTATTAGAGAAGAGTGATTGCAGAAACATGGCACCTCCCAAGAAGAGAATAATTAGTATATTTGATCACGTCCCAAGAGCTCAACACTAATGTTGAGCTTACTAAACATAATCCACTTTCACTGCTCGGTATATTAGCTAGGACCATTCGATGCCTAAAGCGCCTTTAGATCCTATGTAGACATTGCGAACAATGCAGAAAGCCATAAGGGCTTTATATCAGTTCATGGCTATGTCCCAACCCATCCTTACTAAGATGATTGCCATTGTTGCTGTACAACAAGGTATGGCTTTCCTAAATCCTATGGTTATTGCATAGTTAGGCGTTACTATTTTAGCTCAACCAATTAATCCTCTAGCTATTGAGGAGGATCTCCATTAAGGAGGAGGTGGTGAAACCCCCTCGCTAGAACTTGCACGACAACCAACTCCTACACTAGAGAATGTAAGAATCCATTTAGGCAGCTCTTCATCTTTACAGGAGCTTACTCTTTCATTCAATCCTACTATCCCAATCTTGGAAGGATCTACTTCTTATCCTAATCTTGCCCTTGCTCCATTACTTGCATTTACAGCTTCTATTCCAAAGACTTCCTTTATAACAAAGGAAGATTTGGATGTTTATATGAGAGAAATATAAGCTAGGTCGTCTATGGGAGTACCACTGTAAACCCTACTTTTAGTGGGCGTAAGACTTGATTAAGAGTACTTTTCGAACGTTCTCAAAGATCAACTAAACCAAAAACTTAAGTTTATATTTAGAAACGAATTAAATTTTTACAATTCAAAAGCTAATTGTTGATAAAACCTGAGCTTGAAAAACTGCAAGCTCTAAAGTTACTTAAAACCCTAAACCCTAAAATAATTAAGGAATTTTAACCCTAAGTAATTAATCAATAATTTAATTTAAATAATTTAATTCAACTTTAGAAAATTTCACAATTTTATAAAAATCAAATCATAAATTACAAAACAATGCGAGATGAAAACCTAAAAACAATTTTCTATAAGACCACGTCCTTATTTTTATGCTTAAGCCTTACACTTCAATAAGTAGATCAACCAATCACTTTAGATAACTTATCAATTAAGAGTTAGAATCATTTATCAATTGATAATTTATCAAAATTTAGTGATAAGACATTTTCCTTATCACCCCTTCACTTATACTACATATGGACAATTTTTCACAAGATTTCATATGCCTAACTTCATTAAATGAGACAAGATCACTCCATGGTCCAAAAAGACTTTAAATGGTAGAAAGGGGGACCATGCACTTGTCATTTAACCATCAATCACTTTCTCTTACACATCATTATTCACCCCTTAATACTTACATCATCAATAGTTACAATTTTTGACTTTTGTGTAAGCTACAAGACAACACTTCAAAGACATTTAAACACTCATTCTCTCTCCATTCAAACTGGCCACTCCTTCCCTTACTCTCTCACTTTCAATTTCATTTTCACATCTTCTTTCTCTCTTTGAAATAAACATAAAAGGGAGAAACCACCTTACCCCACAAAATCAACTTTTCTTCCATTTTTCCAACTTCACTCACGACAACTTCTCCTCTTGTTCTTGTGTCATTTTCTTTCACCATCTAAGACCTTTTAAGACCATTAGAACCTTCTACAAATCCCATTCCAAAAGACCAAATGATTTGGGTTCCAAAAGGTTGCAAAAGAGGAAGCAAAGTTAAGAGCTTAAGTGAAACCTTTGTACACAACCACCATATTTTGTTTTAAGGACGAGTAAGTATTTCTTATGACTAGTGGGTTAGTATTTATGTTAAGAGACTTTAATTTCTTGAAGTTATAAGTATGATTTAAGCTGTGATAACAACAAAGACCATTTTAAGAAACAAACTCATGAAACCTTTACATGAAGTTGAAGCATGAGCATGTAAAGTTGGTATTTTGTAAAGACACTTGTTCAACACTTTGAATGGAAGATTTTAAGTTGAGAAAGTCTTGAAACAAAAAATTGAATGGAGGATGAGCATGCTGGACGTGAGGGTTCCATAGTCATTTGGATGTTGATTTTGTTTCCATTAAGTTAAACATGCTCAAATCTAGACTTAAGTTAAGGAAAAATTCATCACATGAAGTTTTATAAAGAAACCAACTTTGTATGACATGAGCTATGATACGGAAGTTGTATTAAATATAAGATCTTCTATTTCTTTGTGTGGAACATGAGTTAAAAAAAAATTATCTTGTGGAAGAAAATTTAAGTTAAGATTTGCACACAAGTAGTTAAGTGCATAATCTACCACCTAAACTTAAGGAAATGATGAAACAAGTTGAAAAACCAAGTGAGGATCCCTTGGAACCATCATGAACAGATTTGGAACGTGGGAAAAAGAAGCTTAAAAATATGATAAAAGTGAATGAACAAAGTGAAAAGATTAACCAAAGCAAGTATGGTAAGCATACAAAGCCTAAAACTCAAAACTGAGTCTAAAACTCTCAAAATAAGCCTAGAACTCTAAGTTGGGCCTTCAATGAAATTCTGACCAGCACCTTAAAGTATCAAGAGAGGTTGTTCTGAAGCCCATAAGAAATCCACCTAAGGCCCCATAAGCCCACTAAAGTCACTAACTTTAGTTTGAACAAAAAACAAGCTCATTTAACAACTTAAGCCGACTAAAAGGCCCATGAAGTGGTTGTTAGCCTTAGGAATATAAATCAAAGTTGTAAATCTGATCTCAAGGAGTATTTTAAGCTTAGGATAAAATCTTAAGATCAAGCCCAAAGGATTTCTTAAGTTATCAAAAAGCCCATTTACCATACAAGGCCCAAAAGCACTCTAACACATGAAGAACGCTACTGTTCTGACCCATGGACAGAATTGTATGCCTCATTTTAAAAATCTAACCTCACCACGTTAAAGTACACTAAAAAACAATGAAGATTGACTATAAGATCATAAAAATCGAATTTAAAACGAAAAAGTTATACGCGATTGAACTTTAAGTAAAAACCAGGAAAAATTACAAAAACTAATCAAGAGTATAACTTAAGGAAAATTTACTTAGTGTTCTAAGTTTATTTCAATCCCTTATAAATATTATTTCAATGACCAGGGGACACTGTGTACGAAGACGACTTGCCTCCGGATTACTTTGATTGACTCACATGGCAGAGTGAGTAAATTCCCAATGACTTTTTACTTGATTTTGCTTGTAGAATAGATGCACCTAAACTCATATATATAAATTTGGATGCTTGTAGGATATGAGAGATGCATGTGTATAGACTTATGGATGAATGTGATGACTTGTTAATTATATATATAATAATGGGAATTGTTTGTGAATTATATGAAATGAAATTGTTTGATCATCTTGAAAATTGAGTTAATCACTTATACAATTAAGAAATCAAAATGAATCATGCATTCCCCATATTGCATACGGATAAAACTGACTGCTGCTTCATGCAAAAAATGGGAAGGGACTTACAGGAATACGAGTTTCCTACAGGATTGGGTACTAGCTATGTCATCATATATATTGAGTCTCTGTCCTAAGCTGATGGGCTTACTAGGTGCTGGAAAATGCTAACCGTTGGCGAGGGGCCGAGTCTTGTGGCTTCTGCTTAGGGTGTGTATTTATGGATTGCGGAGGTCACCACACTGCTAGACTTGGGATTTTAAAAATATGATTTGATTTCGGTAAAGGAAATATACATATATATAGAGTTTTGTTTTGGCATAAGCACGATAGTGCAAATGAAATAAAACCCAAGGTGTAGAACTCGGATTTTGGTTTGGATTGGTTAATTATCTCCAAACCTCGACTTCAGGGGGTGTAATTTTGAGTCGTACGTAGTTCTTAGGTTATTACATGCGTTGTTTGGCATGCTGATTGTTCATGCATTCATATGATTGTGCATTTAATAAATTTCTGTCATGTGGTACTGACGAGAGTATTTGTCTCACTAAGCTTAAGCTTACACCCCTATAGATTTTTGTTGTTGCAGGAAAACCTCTTCACTAATCCGGGCCGAGGCATGCCCGCGGTAAGTCTTGTGTAGGGACGGGTTGGAGCGATCAGAGAGCGAAGAGGATATTTTGTAATAGATTTATAGACATTTAGATACTTTTATGTTTTTGCTCACAATACAGATTTAATGCAGTTCCGTTATGAACTGTATTTGTTCGTAATATTTTTTAGTGTGGCTCTCATAAGCCCATACAATTAGCTAATCTATAACATAGAAGTAATTTTAGTTAAATTACTCTATATTACTTGTCTATAGGCCTAGTGGTAACGTAGAGTGGAAGGAGTCTCGTGTGTCGTATGAAAGGCCTATGATCAATAAGGGGGTTGATAATAGACCTTTATATGGTATACGGCGACCTACTACGACGACGATACTGTTGGGTCATGATAACCATAGTTAAAACTCCCATATCACCAACGTATCACAGTAAAGCCATATCTTAAGGATTATGTAAGTTTTAAATTCATGCTGTTCAATGGAAAAAGAGGAAGTATGAAGGAACACCTCTTGAAATTTATTGAAAACTCTAGAGCCTTATAGGCTTGATGATGACCTAAAGTTTAGAGAGTTTTCTAAATCATTGATGGAGAAGGCATACACCTGATATGTTAACCTCTCCTCAAGATTGATTGATTCATGGGGAATTATGTGTAAGCTCTTTATAAAGAAATTCTTCTCCACTCAAGAATGGGTCATGATTACAGATATGGGAAGAACGCAAGAAAACTCAAAGGAAGATTTGATGAATTATATAGAGTGCTTCAGAGAGTGTACCCTCGACATCTAAGATATGTGTGATGAAAAGGAATTAGTGAAGATTTATATTCAAGGGATGTTCACTAAGTATGCCATCTATCTAGAAAACCTTAACTTATGTTCTTTCTCTGTACCCGTTGAGATTACGAGAAGAACTAACAATTCTATTGCACGACAATAGATAGAAGGTGGGAGATTCGGGAAACGAGCAACATCTGTTAGCTCAACTTAAGGAGAAAGTCCTAGAGACAACAAAAAGCCAAGGAATGATAGTTTACAAGGCTCTACATCACCTATATCATTCCCATGCTCGACGGGTAAGGCATATACTATATTTGACTAGTGGTTACGAGATGGGAACATAAAGCTCCCAAGGGTAGAGCGTTTGTTGACTATAAACGAAAAGAATGACCTTAAGTTTTGTAGATATTATAGGACTGTAGGTCATCTAACTAAAGAGTATTGGACATTGAAGAAGATATTTAATGATAAGATCCGTAATGGGGAACTTATCATAGAGAATAATGACGTACACAACAATCCACTCTTGGCACACAACACCCAATGTGACGCTACGAATACTATTAGTTATGATCCGCGATAAGAGGAAGGAGATGTGCTACAGGCTAAAGTACATGAAGAAAAGGAAGAAATAATAGAAACTAACCAAGGCGTACACTTATCAATGGCTACTGCCTTAATGAAAACCTCTAACTTCAAGAGGTTCTTCGATTTATTAGGATTTAACGAAGATACATAGCTTGCAGCAGCAACTGAATGGCTTACAAGAGCAACTGCACTTACCCAAATTTCTGAGAGACAATACGGAGAGTGTGGTGTAGCATAGCTAGTATGAAGGATGGCCAACGCATATGAGAATGTGATACTCTTTACTGATGCAAACATGTGTGTGAAGAACCTTAATCACAACCGTCCTCTTTATGTAGAGAGTACACTTAACGGGTATCCTATTAAGAGGACATTCATAGAAAATGGCTCTTCCATAAACATTATACCAATGTTTACATTTAAGGTTACAAAGATAGACAACCAAGGCCTGGTGAAGCAATCTATTACGGTAAATAACTTTATTAAAACAACTGCAGACATAATAGGGCATGTTAAAGTGGACTTTAAAGTTGGACTTGTATAAGGATTCATGCGATTCTACGTGATTGATGCACCCATATCTTACCATCTTTTGGTTGGGAGGAAGTAGCTATACGATTAAAACCTCATACTCTCAACATGATACCAGTGCATCAAGGGTCATTGGAAGGGTAATGATGTCTTCATTTCAGCTACGAAGGGCCCATTTGAACATAACAAGATTTATCTAGCCGATGTAAGGTTCTTTGATGAGCATGCTGAAGATGGAGAGACTACCATTACCAAACCCTTTGGCATACCATTGCCCACATGGGAGGAGTCTCAGGATAAACAAAAGAAAAAGAGGAGAATGCGGGGCTCCTGTAGGGGTAAGAAGAAGCAAAAAAAAAAAAGATGAAGCCATAGAATGTTTTGTCAAGGAAGATGGACCAAAGGTGTATTTCTTAAGACGGTCTTTGGGATTCGATGAGGCTTTTTTTATCTTCCTCAGATGCCATACCGGCACAAGAAACCCAGCCTGCCCTCCTCAAATGCAAGACCAAATGAAACCCTAAGCCGAAGAGATTGAGGAATTGGACTTGGCAAGATAAGGGGAGTCTCCATGACCTATCTTCATTAGTAAGAATCTGTTGCAAGAAATTAAGGCTCACTCAGTAGAGTTGTTGAAGGAATATAAGGACATATTTGCTTGGACATCTAAGATTAGACCTCAGTTTAGTAGTGCATAGATTAAACATCGTGCCTGGGGTTAAGCTAGTAAAGTAGGGATAATAAATATTTCATCCTGAAGTTAAAGTATAAATAAAAGAAGAGATTGAAAAGTTGCTTTGAGCTGGCTTCATTAAGCCAATTAAACACCCTAATTGCTGGCTAATATCATGCTAGTTAAAAAGAAGAATGGACAAATATGCATTTGCATGAACTTCTGTGATCTTAACAAGGCTTACCCAATTGATAAGTCTATCAGGGCTTTGCTAGTTCAAGAATTGGATGGTGATAAATGACTGGTCTACTACTTGAGTAGGTCACTTTAAGGAAGCGACGTGAAATATTTAGCTTGTGAAAAGTAGTGCTTCACGTTGGTATTCAACATGCAAAAGCTGCACCACTATTTTCTGGCTTATATGGTTAATCTTGTCACTTATTCAGATCCACTAAAATACTTATTGCACGACCAGCTCTTTTAGGAAGGACTACAAAATGGTTGCTCCTCTTATCAGAATTTGACATCACGATCGTACCACCTAAGGCTATTAAGTTTCAGGTTTTAACAGACCTTTGGCTCAACTTCTTGTGACTTAAGGGGCTCCTATTGTAGATACAATCCCTACAGAGTTTTATGAAGACTCTATGAGAGTAGAACTAGATGGAGAGTAGTAAGTGCAATTTGATGGCTCCTCTAGTAGCACTGGATAAGGAGCCAAGGTGATCTTAACATCTCTAAAAGGTCAAGAGATACCTTTAGCTTTCAAGCTAGACTTCCTATGTACTAATAATGTAGCTGAGTATGAAGCTCTTCTACTTGGTCTCATTTCTGCTTAAAATGTTGGAGCATCTAACTTGTGCATTTGTGGTAACTTGAACTTAATCATGAAGCAAATGCTGTTCTTAAAGAACTAGCATGAGTGCCTTATAGGGCTACGATGCAGTCTTTGGTTAACAAGTTCAAATTAGTGAGGTACAAGCATGCCAAACAATCTACCAACCGCTATGGAAACGTCTTAACAACATTAGCTTCCAATGTTCCCATTCAAACCACACGAACTAATTTGAATGTCCAAGTTATTAAGAAATCCATCCCATGCACGGCTCTACAATTAGTGGATGAGGATGAAGAAGCGTAAGACAATTGGTGCAGTCTTATCAAGGCATAGTTAGTGTATAAAAATGCAGCTTTTGTGACAACTTTTGTCAAGACCCTAAAGGGGGTCTAGTAGGATTACTTAAAATTTCCATAACATATGTAAACCCATGATATGAAAACTGCCTTACAAGTTAGAGATCGTAAGACTCTAAATGATTAATTACTAAGGATGTTGAATTGTTAATTAATTAACATATTATAGGATATAAATAACTACAAATATCCAATATTGCACAGTTCTTCAGAACCATAGAGAATCGGTATCCCTTACCAAATGATAAGATCAAAGAGAATAAACTTAAAATTCAAACTTATTGAAGTTATTAAATCTAAATATATAAGTAGTATTTACATTTAAAATTTCACATGAACTAAACAATCTCTCTCTAATTCTAACCTCTAAAACATCTCAGCATTTGCACTCAACATTTGGCTCTTAACCCATGTCCAATTATCTATTAACATGCAAAAGAAAAACTATTGGGGAGTAAGCTACAAGAGCATGGTGAGCTATCCTTCATACTATACTGGCAAATAAATTATGAAACAAATTGTTACAACCATATGAATGTATGCACACACAGTATACTAAACAATATAAGTAGTTGTGCGATGCTGCAGATAATATTGGATTTTAATGCCTTCTAAGATAAGGGTTGGAGATAGATCAGCACCAATCACGACCGAGCTTCAGCACCTGGGTTTTTAACCATAACTTTGAATTCCGAATTTCACAAAATACATTTTCATTTCTAAAAATCCAGTAGTACACAAAATCCCAAGCTTAGCAGTGAAGCTGCCTCCATAGTCCACACTCACACCTTATAGTGAAGATCTCTAGACTCGACCCTCAACCATACGGTTGGCGTCTCCATTGCTTAGTAAACCGATAGGTTCGAGTAAGGTCATGTTGTACGAGTGTACTGTATAGAAACACTTTAATATATACAAACAATCTTCGCAAGGTCTCTCTTTACCTCTGCATGAAGTGACGGTTAGAATAAGTAATGCAATGCATGGATAATGCATGACCCTTTTAATTTAAGATAAGCCAAATATAATTAAATCAAATTATGAGGCGATCAATCAATATCAGCAAACCATCCAAATCATGTAACAATCAATCATACAATCAAATCATCAATTATCATATTTAAAAATATTTGTCATAGTAATCAATCAATATCAAGCACATGCATATCCCGAAACCCTATGCATCAAGTTATTAATATTTAATTTAAGTGCACTAACTATAAGCACAAATAAGTATAGAGTCATTGGGAGTACTCACTTGACTATGACGACTCGCTTTAGTCGTAATAATTGATTGGAAGATCCTTGCCCTTGTCGGGATCACCTGATCATTACGAGATAACAGGGATAATAAGTAATTGAATTAACTAACAGTTTTAGATATCTATCTACCTAATTTTACTTAGATTACTAGTAGTTTTTATTCGACCAAACCTAATTACTAATGATATGTAACTTTTTCATTTTATTTTCAATATTTACGAATTTATAGTCGTTTTTCATCGTTTTCAGATGCATGTTCACACAGTGATGTCCATTTTGGACGTTAAAACCCATGTTTTACTATATAGACTAAATTTATTGAAATTTTAACTATTGAAGCTTAATTATTCTTATTGACTAGTTTTATGTTCCATTTTAACAGTTAATGATTTCATTAGCCATTAATTCTTATACTTTAATAATCTTATGGTTTATTATTTTAGAGGCTTATGTCATGGCTTATGTCATCAATTGCTTAAGCCAACATCATTATTTTATTATGTCATTGCTTACATCATCATCCATTACATATATATATATATTTATCCTTATGTATTCATATACTTTACACATACATTATATATATATATATATTTATACTTCTAACATATTAGTATGTATACTAGTACACATACCCATATACACATATGGTGACATATGTATTTTTATACGCATTTCGTATGCCTAGAGTACCCTCTTAAGAAAGCTTTACAAATTTCATATTTTTGCACTTTAAGAGTGTATTTAGCAAGGTATATGTGTATATACTTAGTATATTCCTTCTTTTTGGTTATGTATATAAAGGATACTTATGTATAAAGGTATCTATACATGTATTCATCTAGTGTAGTCTCATATACACATGCTTAAGCATTTGTATATGTGTTCTTCTTCCATTTAACTAAAGATTTCCTAAACTTGTGTTAAGTATTTCACCAAACCTTTACACAAACACCTCATATGCATTCACTTGTAGGTACATTGGTATTTCTATACTTCTAAACATGGTATAAGGATTTCTATCTTCCACAACACATGTGTACATATTACATAAGCTTTCTACACCAACATAAGATTGATACTAACTAACTATTAAATTAGATGATCAAAGGAAGTCATACCTTTCTCTCCTTTGTAATTTGAAAAGGAAAGCAAGTAGATATGGTAGATTGGTATGTGGTGGTAGTTGAAATTGTGAAAGTGAAATTTTAGAAAAGTTGAAGATGACAAATCAAAGGGGAGTTTACGGTTTGAAATGGAAGGGGAAAAGGAGTTGTTCTTATCTTAATTTATGTTTTATAATTGAGAAAAGTGAAGTCTAGAAGAGGGAGAAGAGTGGATGGCAACAAAGGTGCAAAATTGGACAAAAAAAATGTGTAGAAAGTTAAAGAGAAAGGAAGAAGGCTCTAGATGACAATGACATGTTTGTTGACTTAATCAACCTTTGACTTGGTCAATATTTGACTTAGTCAACTTTTTGAAATTAAGTGAAATTTGTGTGTACATAATAGAGTAATTAAGGAAAATTTAGGAGAAAAATTAAGGAATTGAAGGGAAATGTGGAGTTTATTGAAATGATTAATAAGAATGGTTAATGAAATCTTCCTCTAAGTTTTTATATCCTATATACATTGTTTAGTTACTGAGTGTAACTATTATAAAAAGTGTCATTTAGTATATTAATATTAACTACATATAGTATAAACATCAATAACACACTTAACTCTATAAAATATTAACTTAGTTATATGATTAGAAGATGGATGTGATATATAATGCAATATCTTAGTTTTTAGTAGATTACTTTAGTATTATATATATTTACGAATGATTGAAAGTTGTCTTTGATCTTTTACTAATGATTTGGTAAGATACTGAGGATATATTATCAACTAGAGTTTTAGAGTAAATTATGGTGAATTAGTACTTTCATATCTTTAAAGTTATAGTTTTAGGGTTTTATCACTTTCGAGTGTAATCTCTAGTGTTTATATACATTTAGGGTCTAAAAATTTTATACATGATTGAATCTTCGGTTGTTACCTTAGGGTTTTGATGAGGTTTAAGATTAATTTTTACAGTTACATATACTTAAGGTTTTAAGGTTTTAAGCTCTTCGTATGTGATTAGAGGTTCAATTGATAATTTAAGGTTTTACATATTTGCTTTAGGTTTTGAATTGAGGTTTTAATTGGTTTTAAATCTCATTGGCTCTATTGACTTCAAGAAATCATTTACAGTTTAGGGGTTTGATTCTATACTTTGAAGGCTAGATTTGCAGGGTATACAACTTTGAAAAACTTCACTTATATCAATGGCGTCTTGTATTTTAACGGACCAGAAGGTGTCTTGTCTCGATGTATGTGTGTAAAGCAAGCCCATTTGAAGTTAGATAAATACCACAAGATTTGGTGTGGAGAAGAAGGGTAATGGGAAACAGGTTACCAGACCTCAGACTCATAGTCGAGCCTAAGGACTAGAAGGGTTGGCACGACAAATCCTTCTGTTCCAACTAACCCTTTCCCGAGGCTGAGTACTTTCTTGCCGAGTTACCTTATCTGTTCCAACCTTGTTTGTTCTTGGTTACGATTCACAACAAAGGGCCACCCTTATATCTTCGCATTCAACTGGCCAATAATGTCTAAAGATGCATCATAACTACAAATGAGTTGTCCAAAGTATATTGAACTCCTCGACTAAGGAGAACATAACTTTGTAGCAAGTGCAAGCGATTGGAGGTGCCCTTACATTGATTTCCTGAAAAATAATGTTTTGCCTACAAACAGCATAGATGCTTGATTAGTGAAGCATAAAGCAAGAAAGTATCTTATACATTACGGCGAGTTGTACAGGGTATCATTCATGGGAAAGCCTCTCCAATATATAGCACCTCCTAAAACAGAAACTATATTGTCTGAAGCGCACTTCGGAGATGGTAGAGAGCATTAAAGGGGAAGGAAGTTGTATCACCACCTACTTGATATGGGATACTATTGGCTCACCATAGAAAATGATGCATTTAATTTTGCTAGGAAGTGTGTCACATGCTAACGACATGGTGATGCGATCTATGCTCCCGTGGTTACGTTGCATAGCCTGATTATTTCATGGCAATTTCATACTTGGGTATTTCACTTAATTGGTCCAATAAACCTACCATCCAAAGGGTGCATATGGATCTTTGTTGGGACTGAATGTTTCACCAAGTGGGTTGAGGCAATCTCCTTCAAGAATGCAACAAGATCTGCCGTAGCAAATTTCATAAGGGAGCATATTATATGCCGTTTTGGGATCCTAAAACACGTTCTTTCAAGTAATGGCACCCCTTTCATCAACTTACATATACGACATTGCTAGCTTCTTACAATATCAATCATGTGAAATCCACACTATACTATTTGAAGGGAAACAACTAAGCAGAGGCAACAAACAAGACTCTCCTGAAGGTCCTTAGTTGAATGGTTCATGAAAATCATAAAGAGTGGAATGAAAAACTACTATTGGCACTATGGGCTTACAAAACTTCCAGGCGAGGTCCTACTCAGGCGACACCATTCTCTTTGGTATATGGTTTTGAGGCAGTGATGCCTATTGAAATCTTAGTTCCTTCTATATGCTTAGGCCTTAATGCTGAACTAGAACCGGATAGTCTACGTATGCTAGATCTTGAAGCCTTAAAGAAAGGCTAGACACTACTAAGCACAACCTTGCTAATTACTAGAGATGACTTAGTATTGCCTATGATCACCCGGTGAAGAAAATATCTTTTTAGCAAGGTGACGTTGTACTTCATGTAACAAAGCATGTGTAGCAAGGTATTTCAATGCTAAAATTTACATTGAAGTGGGAAGGCCCTTTTCTAATTCATGAGGTCTATGGCAGCAGCTACTGCAAGGTCCTTAATTCGAAAACCGATGCAATAACCCATTCTGTAAACTTTCAATACGTTAAAAAGTTTCATTTGTAAATCTAACAATGTATTTGCAATTCACATGAATGAAACATTCAACTTTCATTACTCTATTTCTTTATGTTCCTTTATTTTCTTTTACCTTATTGCTATAAAGTTAGAGATTTATCTTCTTAGTGCATAGTTTTAAGTATGTATTCTATTATTCTCGCTTTATTGTTGTAAAGTTAGAGATACGTCTCCTTAAGTGCATAAGGCTAATACATGAATAAGTGAAGAGAAAGCGATATAAGGTTAAGTAATGGGAAATACCCTCTTAACTACTGGTAATACGCTTGGCACATGTTACTATCGCTGCTTAAGTGCGATTGACTATTTTATCTTATGTGTTCAATTTATTGTTGCTAGTAAGTGAGAGCCTCCCTCTAATGTGCAACGCTTTACTCTAGGCTTCATGAGCTATAAGGAGCAAATTTTACTATCATGGCGTTTCTTTTACAACGTTGCCATAGGTGAGGCACTACCTCCTAAAGCATATAATGACCCCTACGGGCTTTAGTGGCATAGGCCACCTTTAGGTGAAGAAGCCTTGTTATTTGATACAACTAAGCAATTAAATTAAATAAATACTAGAAGGATAGGATAAAAGCAATCAAAGTTCATTCAATTAGCCAGTTCTATTTGAAAGTGTTGAAAAAAATAACTCGAATATTGAAAAAAGGGAGAAGAATAAATGTCAACAAAACAAATAAATATGGCTAAATTCTGCTAAGGGTGGCAATCTAAACCTACTATGGACTCAAGGTCTATATCGCTTAATAAATCTTTTGCTTCATGATCTATCTCCTCAATAGCACTTTCTAAGGCTTGAATCTTTGCCATTAGCTTGCCTCAGCTTCTTATAGAGGTAGGATAACTCAATAATCTCTTAACTTTGGCAACAATGGGCTTTAAGTTACCAATCTTGAATTTTAAAAGATGAGCCCCTTCAATAGAGCTAATAAGTTGTTGTAGCTTATCGTTTGATAGAGACTTCCAAAACTTCTCAAGTAGCAATGCAGCTTCCCCTAAAATTTTCACCATAGTATTAGCCAACTCGGTTCCTAACATAGGGGACTTACTCCAAAAATCTTAGTCCATAGTATAAAGTCTCTCCAATGGTTCTAGTAGATGAAAAGGAATGTTAAATCCATGGAAGGATATTATCTCCCATAGGATGGCTTTTAGAGTTTCTACCATGTCTCTATGAGACAAGTTAGCAACTAGGGTTGGAGAGACATCAATAGATGCTACATATACTTTACCTCCATGAGTCCTTCAGTATAGCAACTCATCTGCATAAGTATTGCCGTCACCTACCTCGTTTATTGACAAAGTAATGTCCTGTGCTTCGGGGGAATCATTTAACTTTTCAATTCCATTATCATCAGCATCTCCGTATTGGACTAGAGATTCACCATAATCTACCAAATTCCCATCATCATTATTTGAATCTACTACTGGTGTAGTAGGATCATGTAGATGAACTCCGAAGCTCAATTTAATAGCCTCATCCTTCGCGCAAACTGCAGCAAGAAAGCCCATCTCAACCTGCAAGAGCAAAGAAATAAAGTAAATAAAAAATAAAAAATTATACGTATAAAATAGCATGATACATTTAATAAAGTTACCTCTTGAATAAATGTTGGCTTGGTTTGTCTCGAATCCACTAATGGAGGTGAGCGGTGATTGTTCTTAGACTTTAGAGAAGGTTTCACCCCTATTGTCCTATAAGGACATTCTGATTGTTTAGTGATATCCCCTTGTACATCTCCATTACCTTAAGACTTGGGCCTTAGGAGTTTAAAAAAGAATTCATAATAATATACAATAGGTGCATGAAGTGTATCACCTACTAATCTAAATGCATAAGCCCAAAACACATCTAAGAAATTCATCCAATGTGTTAGCCATCTAGGGGGAAGCGACCAATAGAAGGAAAGAATAGTTGTCGCTTTCCAAGGTGAATCTTCCTAAAGTCATTTGGACATAATGATTGGCAGTAAGATTTAAAACTTTCAGTTGAAGCAATCAAGTGAGGCACTCCTTGATCAAAACCAAGTTAATGTGCAACCTGATGGGGAGAGTATACCATGACTCTTTGCTTTAAAAAGCAATCGGTTAAGTCTTTATTGTCAAGAAGTGTGCAAGCTCCCTAGAATATACCATAATAGGAACCTGGCTTGAGAATCAAGGATATTTTCTCAATTTTCAACCAAGACCATCTAAGCCAAGAGGATAAAGTCCATTACCATCTTCATATCCTACAATTTGCTTGACATAAGGGTAAAATGTGAATTCACCCTCAATGTTAATGAGGTGTAGGAGTGATTGATCAATCGATACCTCAACCTATGCTTACTGCTTAAGAAGAGTAAGGTTGAGTTGGTCTTGTACAGCAAGAGGAGAAAAATGTCTTCAAAAGCACTTGCAAAAGAAAAGTTAAAAAAAACTGGGTCAACATGTGAAATGATCACATATTGACCTTTTAAATGTATGGAAGCATGGTAATATAGGTTTGAGTGCCGGTAAAGTGAACCTAAGTAGAAGGGACTTAGAGTGAATCACTTACCCTGGGCAATGCCTATGGCCAAGAGGAAGAGTTGTAGGCTAACATCTTCCTCAGGCCTTCCAGGGAGTACAAATGGGGAAAGCTAGAGCACAATGAAAGTGGAAAGTTCATACTTGTAAAGACGAGACAGAGAACATATGAGATGAAGAGACAAATACAACACTTGAATTAAAAGAAAAAATAAACGAATAAAAATAAAAAATAAAAAAGAGAGAGAAAGAGGATACAAAGGTACTGACTCTTTCCCTCGACCTGGGCTTGGAACCTTAAGCCTGTCCTTCCTTTGTTCCACAAAGAAGTATGCAAGCTAAGAAGCAAAACATGGCTTCTTCTTCTTTGTGTAGGTAGCTTGCAAAGCACCCATTAAGGATGTTTGAAAGTTGCGCTCTTTAAGAGAGGTTGTCATGGCAGTAAGGTCGGCTCGTCGAAAGCTGCGAAGATTCAATAGTATAGCTACATCTTCTAATGTTGAGTTATCTCCCCCTACGAAGTGATAAATGTGTGGGTCTAAACACTCCAACGTGAGATGATTGCTCTTCATACTTCCATTCCACTCATTTGCGAGAACTACAACCGAGTAGAAGTGGCAATAGCATGGAGAACTTTAGCCTTCTTTAGTAAAGTCATGTGTTTCGGCTTCTTTATAATGTATGCTACCTAATCATCCCATTTAGAAGGTGGCTCCTTCAAGAATGAGAATTGGGTATTGGAGAGAGGTAACTCTCTCTTCTTATTTTTGAAACGTAACATTAAATTTCCCTTGATGGTGTCTTTAGAATTAGCATGAGGCTCATGTTCGATAAACTAGAGACTACCATTAGTATGAAATGTTACATAGGCTTCTCTATAATGTGTGCCTACTATTAATAAAGAGTTATGAGAATCCAATCTCCTATTGCACCTGTCCCAATGTTGTGTAGTAGGTTATTGAAAGCATGATGTGGCTATAATAATAAATCAGTTATCGGAAGCATAGTGTATAAATAAATAAATGAATAAAAAAGACTAGCGGTCATACATATACTTATAAACAATACAGTTGTAGATTGGAGGAGAAATGTTTCGAGCTGACCTAGGCTAACATTCTTTCGAGCCCTAATATGATGCCAACCTATTCAAGTCAAGCTTTGGCTATGGAAAAGAATGACTAACCTGACAATAGCTGAGCAGGTTAGCATGGCTGAGTAGGGCAATTAGGTCGAGCCAAGGTTAGGCCACCACTAAGAATGTATGAGAAAGGATAGACCTTCGAATGGAAGTTTAGCGAGGTGAAATGCTTTAAATGCTTAGGCTACAGACACATGGCTGCTGGGAGTCCAAATCGACATGTCATGGTGCTTCGAGGAGATGTTGGGGATAACACTGATAAGAGTGAGCTTGAGGGGGAGAATAATGATTGAAAGGCAGAAGCCAAGGAGGAAGAGGAGACCTGTATCTATGCCGACCAGGGAGAAGTGATGACCCTAATCCTAAGACGAGTCCTAAGTATCTTACCAAACTATGAGGAGGATTAGAGGGAAAATCTACTCCATACCAAGTATACCATCAAAGGCCAATTGTGTACAATCATAGTGGACAGAGGAAGTTATACAAATGTTGTTGCACAATCCCTTGTGTAGAGGTTAGGTCTACTGACCTCAAAGCATTCCTGACCTTATAAGCTGCATTAGCTTCATGATAAGGGTGTTTTGCACATGACTGAACAAGTGATTGTGCCATTTAATGTTAGAAATGTATATAAGGATGAAGTGGTGTGCGATGTCATTCCTATGGGAGCTTTACACCTACTGCTTGGATAACCTTGGTTGGTCGACCAACGTGTTACGCACAATAGGTATAAAACACTTATGCCTTTGATAAGGATGAAAGGAGGATAGTATTGCAACCCTTAACCTTATCTTAAGTAAATGAAACCCATAATCAGCTCACCTGAGCTAGTAATAAAAAAGCCTTAGTGATGAGCCGTAGGAAGCTTCGATCTATTGAGGAGGTTAGTGAATCGATGTTCTTATTGGTTAGATGATCGATGGAGATGAAGGAATTATAGGAAGTCTTGGAAGAAATCCAATCCCTGTTAAAAGAGTTTTATGACCTATTTCTAGAAGAACTACCTAGAAGACTACCACCAATTTGAGGCATAGAACATTGTGTTGATTTCCTACCTGGTGCCGCCCTACCTAACTAACCTGTATATAGGGTGAACCCTGAGCAAGCTGCTAAGCTAAAAAGATAGGTGAACGAACTCATCGAGCGGGGATATGTGAAGGAGAGCATGAGCCCTTATATTGTACCAATTCTGCTAGTTCCAAAGAAAGATGCTTCATGGCGTATGTTCATCGATAGCCAAGCGATCAATCGAATTACTATTAAGTACAAATACTTGATATTGAGGCTCGATGTCATGTTGGATGAGCTTCATGGTGCAAAGATATTTTCAAAGATAGATTTGTGGAGTGGCTACCACCAAATTTACATGAGGTCGAGCAATGAATAGAAAACTACCTTTAAGACTAGGCATGAGCTCTATGAATGGTTGGTTATGCCATTCGAACTTACTAATGCACCGAGCACATTCATGAGGTTAATGAACCATGTGATGCGCTCTCTTCTTGGAAGATGTGTGGTCATATACTTTGATGACATATTGGTGTATAGTGCCAACCTAAGCAACTATGTTCAACATTTTCATGAAGTATTTGGCATTCTACGAGTTGAGAAGTTATATGTGCATGTTTTACCAAAAAGAGTCGATTTTCCTAGGGTTTGTAGTGTTAAGGGAAGGAATTTGAGCAGATGAGGAGAAGATCCAAGCCATTTTAGAATGGTCAATGTCAAAGAATGTCACTAAAGTCCGAAGTTTCCATAGCATAGCTTCTTTCTATAGGTGATTTATTAAGGACTTTAGTACAATAGCTACACCATTGATTGAGCTGACAAAGAAGAATGAAGGGTTTAGGTGAAACGATCGAGCTGAGCAAAGCTTCAAGGAGAAGCTCACCTTAGTACTTATCCTTTCATTGTTAGATTTTGATAAGCCTTTCGAATTAAGTGTGACGCATTGGGAGTTAGAATTAGTGTTGTCTTGATGTAAAAACGATGGCTCGTTGCTTACTACAGTGAGAAACTGAGTGGCCTAGCCTTGAACTATTCTATGTACTCCTTTTTCTAAGCCCTTATTGATGAAAATCAGCCTCTGACCATATATAAGTCGAGGCCTATCAATGCTTGTCGAAGCTGAGCTATAGCCAAAAGGATGAGGGGAAGGAAAATAAACACTTGGCATCAACTCTATCATCAGTTAAGGTGCGGGGAAACCATAAGGCCAAGTATTTAAGACCAAAGAACCACTCGATATGACCTCGAGAGACAAACTAGGCAATTATGGGCCGACCTCTCTAGTGTCTCAACTGAGCCACGTAAGACGTCAAGGACCTCTTCCCGAACTCATACATCTAATTGTCGACCCTATCCGGTTCGGAGACTACTTCTCCCAGGACATGCTGAGTGACATGCTGAGTTCTGTAAAACACATAGTTTTGTATTCTTATACATGTTTTCACTTTATTTTATTTATAGGCTTGATTCTTTAGGGTTTAAGGCCTTGTACTTTATTTACAGTTTTGCTACTAGGGTTTAAGACTTGCTATAAATAACA
This sequence comes from Lumnitzera littorea, assembly GCA_024138015.1. Taxonomy (NCBI): domain Eukaryota; kingdom Viridiplantae; phylum Streptophyta; class Magnoliopsida; order Myrtales; family Combretaceae; genus Lumnitzera; species Lumnitzera littorea. Next base: position 56,811,413 of record JAMXBB010000009.1, on the reverse strand, counting down.
AGTTTGTACTAACATATAAGGGAATAGATAGATTTATAGAGATATATATAGAGAGTGAAACTTTCCTCTTTCGATCAAGGCTATACTTAAGTTAGCATTTGCTAGATTATTAAGTGTTGATCATACTCTTTAATCGCCCTCACGTTCTTATCAATTTTTTCCTTAGATTGTGGTAGATCCTTTCATTTGAACAACCGATTAGTGAATTGCATCTAACCTTCATTTGAATACCCTGAGCAACATTTAGTGTTCGTAAGTCGTATCGAACTCTATTTTGAGCTTAAACCCCTAATCATGTTTGTGTCTTGGTGAGTTATATTCATTCACATTCACCATCAAAACCTTCTTGTTCTTCGTACCCATTTTCTTCTGAATACCCATTCCTGTTCTTTCATTTCCAAATCTACTACCTTTTCCTATTTCGATCCCATATCATATTGGTATCAGAGCTTTGGGGAGACACACGAGTTAGTGTTCTTCAAAGTAGATTTATGGTTCTAACATTTCTGTTCATCATTGTTCTGATTGTATAGTGTATCGTTTGTAGTAGCTATTTATTAATAGTGGTAGTTACAGAAGTTGAGTAGTGGTTGTTTCTTGTTTGCTGTTATTTGTTTGTTCAATTCTCTAGTCAATTATTGTATGAACAAGAATGTCGGAGGATAGTGTCAACAACACTAGAGACAGTCCTCGTAGAAGCTTGAGGCAACGTGTTGATAACTTAGAATATCATATTTGGAATCTCATTGACTCTATCTAAGAACTCATCAAATTAGTCAGAGGCAGCAAACGAGATGGCCAAGAGGAAAGAATGGAGAGAATACCCACAAGTGGAAGTGATTCGAATGAACTTGATCATGATGACTGACAGCTGAGAAAAGCTACCAAGCCAAGAAGAAGAGAACACCATCTAGTGTCGAGAAGAGCAAATGAAAGGAGTATTGACTCTAAAGCAAACCAAGAAGCTTGGAGAAGAGAGCTAAAGCTGAGAAGAGGTGTAGCTAAGCAGAGCTTTAACAGAAGTAACCAAACCGAGGAGAATCGATTAGCTCGGAATGTAAGGGATGAACTTTGAGCACTTGGTCGAGGACTTGATAATGTCAAGCTGAAACTGTTGACTTTCTATGGAAGTAGCTGACCTGAAGAGTTCCTTGATTGGGTTCCTCGAGTAAAGAAGTTATTCGAGTGCTACGAGTGTGATGCGATGACTGAGTAAAGGTTAAGCTGGCTTCCTTATCCCTTGTTGAATATGCAAGTCTTTGGTGGGATAAGCTAGTTGCCAAGTGAGATGTTGAAGGAGAAAGGCTAATCAGAACTTGGAGGCTTATGAAAAGGTTGATGAACTAATGCTTTGTGTCGACCTACTTCAAGCAAGAGATGCTCCATACCTTTCAGCACCTAAGACAAGGTTGAAATACTATTGAAGAGTATTTATAAGAGTTTGAGACCTTGATGACGAGAAGTGAGATTGTTGAGCTATAGGATTATACCATTGCTAGATTCTTAAGTGGACTCCGAGACGACATTGTCCATATAGTTGAACTGCAGCTGTTTAACTCTTTAGATAAGCTAATTAATTTAGCATTAAGAGTGGAGAGGTAGAGGAGAAGAAGGCATTAGAGGCTAAGTAGCGGACCTCAACAAGGTAGCCTTGAGCTTGAGAGATATGCCTAGAGAAGGTAAGAAAAGAAGATAGAGAAAGGAGAGCCTAACCGACCAGTCCATGGTGAGAAAAAGATTGCTGAGAAAGAGAGGGCACTCGGTAACAAGGCCCAAGATGTAAAGTGCTTTGAGTGCTTAGGCTACAGACGTATTGCGTCTCAATGCTCGAATAAGAAGGTTATGGTCTTGAAAGGTGAAGGGCCTAATGCTCAAATCAAGAGTCAGAGTGACAAGAGCTCAGAAGACCAGTTGATAGAAGAAGATATCTATCCCGAGGACCTAGATAAACTCCTAGCTACGGCTACACGAGCTGACTTGAAGGCAAATCCCAGACAAAGGGAAAATTTATTTCATATGCAGTGCTTAGTAAATGGGAAGACCTGTTCCCTAGTTATTGATAGAGGTAGTTGTACCAACAGCATTTCTACTAAGTTAGTAAAAAAGATGAAATTGTTGACCTACCTGCACCCCTGACCTTATGGACTGAAATGGTTTAATGACATAGGTATGGTCCATGTGCATACAAATAACTTCCCCACACTTGAGCATTTACTTGTCCTCAAGCAAATAAATCAAAACAAAATTTTCGGGATAAGAAACGCTTAACAAAATTTATCACTATTTAGGAAATCGGTGAATGAATACACTTGACCCGAAGAAAGGTAAGAAAATCATTTTCACTTAGCTTGTAATAATAAAGTCAATCAATTTCACCCTTAATAATGTCATAATTAAACCTGACTATATTCAAATGCTCTAATAATACTTAATACTAGAGTTCATTATTTAATTTATGGAAGTCAAAGTTTACCCGAATCATTTAACCAAGGATTCTTAAACTAAAAATTAGATTTAACATCTCGCTAACTAGGAAAGAGTCAATCTCACCTAGCGCCATAATCTAAAACAAACACATTTTACATCCATTCATCCTCTAATCATCCCCCTAGTTCATGCTTTTGTTGGGAGGTTTTTTAAATTTACTTTATTTAAGCACAATTGTGTTGGTAAAGGGAAAGAATCTCACTCTTTTGACGGACCAACACCAATTCATACCAACTTATCCCTCATATTGATAGCAGGAAAGAACCTTGCTCTTCTGATAGACCAAGGCCGATCCATACCAATTTTTTTCATTAGTATTGGTATTACGACTCAATCTCGCTCTTTTGACGGACCAAGACGAATCCTTACCAATTTTTTAACTATTCATACACTTGTTATTACTTTTTACCTCCAATCATTATGATTTTTCAAGGGTTCTCAAAAGAAGAATTTTATTTGTTTGTTTGCTAAAAATTATAGGGCTCTAAAAATTTCTAAAAGAAAGGTATGCATAAAAGTAAATTTAAAAATAACCATGACTAACTCTCAACTACTGATGTTGTTCCAATCTCAAGTCTTAAAGTCCCAAGCTAAATAACTCGTAACTTTGCCCTCTACATATTTGACTAATCAATTCTAGTAAAGTATAATAAGATCAATAATGATTAAGATGACATAGTTGATTTCGTCCAATACTTGTTAATCACCTATTGTAAGTTAACTTAAAAATTAATTCGGTCAAATGTAAATAATTGGTCTCTTAAATAGTAACAAATTCATATGTATCCTTTCCTTAAACTTAATAACGTACATTATCTTCAATGTATGACTAAGAAAGCACAATAGTAAGATATGAAACAATTAAAAAAACATCATAGGGAAAAAGGAAATAAATGTATTGAAAAAGAAACTAATACTTCCCTGCCTTGAAGCATAAGATACTTTAGTGGAGAAAGGGTAGCCAGTAGCTCAACAATAGTGCCCTCATGAGTGGAAGTTCATGTAACAGATTTAGACCTCCTTTGAAATCTACTTTTTACGATTTTCCATTGACTACTTGGATCAGGTTGGATTCGATGACAAAATTTGCTGAAGAAAAGTAAAACGTGAGGAGAAGGTAGAGAGAAGATGAAAGGTGAAGTAAATTTCTGTGTGTTCATAAGTGTTTGAGAGTGTGTGTTTATGTTTTGATAGTATTGTGCAGTATGTGTACTAATATCGTATAGGTGCTGGGCAAACACGAGCTGGGACACAACTGTGTCCCATGCCTGTGTAACTTTTTGTTTTGGGTGCATATTCTTAGGCGAACATAAGCTAGGACACAACCATGTCCCATGCCCATGTACCTCTCTGTTTTGAGTGCATGTTTCTAGACAAACACGGGCTGGGACACAACCGTATCTTATGCCTGTGTAACTTTCTGTGCTTGCGGTCCATTAAAGGGGCCTGGGTAGACATGGGTTGGGATACAGCCGTGTCCTATGCCCATGTAACTTTCTGTGCTTTTTTTTTTTTTAGCTTAAATTCATGAATTTAAAAGTAAAAGAAACTTAAAGAAATAAAAGTACTTAAACTAAAAAAATAAGACAAAGAAAACTAAAGAAAAATAAAAATTAAACTAAAAAGAAAAGCCTATGACTAAAATTAAAACAAATAAAAGAAGTAAAGCAAAGTTAGATAAAAGAAAAATAAAATGAAATAAACTAAAAGAACTAAAGTGTGAGCAAAGTTAGACATGGGTTGCTTCCCTAATAGCGCTATAGTTAACGTCAATAGCTCGACGAGATACATCTTGTCATTTATGATTCTTCATCCAGGTGGACATCGGACTCCTCCTGTATCTTGCTTTCGAACTCTTCATATAAGTGTAAATTTACCCTTAGGCCATCGACCTTGCCAATTCCATTTCATTGGTGCATAACTTCCATAGTTTCTCTCCTTATCATGCCACTTATCAAATTCATGTAGCCTAAACTTCTTCATTTTATCCGCTTTTAGATTAGATGCGGTTGTCATTGGAAGTTTTGAACTTTTTACCACAAAGACATGTTCTAAATGATTTCTTGACAGTTTTGGTTCCAAAATTGGTGGCTTCTCTTTAAAGGATCTTAACTTAAGATCTTTTGGCTTATGGAGTGGATCAACCCCCTTCTTGTTCACAATGGATTCATGAACTTCTATTTGAGTTACCACTTTTGCACAATTAGGGTTGGTCACCAGATTTCATCTCTCTTTTGTAAGCAATAGCTTGAGGAATCTTTGGCAAGCATTTCCTGTACACATGTAGATATAACAACATTAGTGGCATAAACATTGCGACATGTGTCCTCTAAGTCAAAAACTTTGTTTGTTATCTCTGGAGTTTTAAAAACTATTTCATCATCCCCAACCCGTAATATCAACTTATGTTCACTAACATAAAAAACAACCTTAGCGGTGGCTAAGAAGAGTCGACCTAAAATGATTGGCACCTCAATATCCTCATCTATTTTAAGTATAACAAAATCCATGGGAAAGATGAATTTGTCTACTTGCACTAAAACATCCTTTATGATGCCTCCAGGGTATGTGATAGACTTATCAGCTAATTGAAGACTTATGTGCGTTAGTTTAGGTTCTCCTAACCTTAGCTTTTTGAACAACTTATACAGTATCAAATTTATATTAGCTCCTAAGTTTGCCAAAGCATTATTTACTAATAAATTGCCAAGCATACAAGGAATAGTGAAACTCCTTGGATCTTTTAATTTTTGTGGTAGCTTTTTCTAAAGAAGTGCTGAGCATTCCACGTTCAATGTGACGGTTGTAAGCTCCTCCAACTTCCTCTTGTTCAATAGAAGATCCTTTAGAAATTTCGCATACTTTGGTATTTGTAAGATGACATCAACAAGAGGTAAGTTAATGTGTAATTGTCTGAAAATATCAAGCAATTTACCGAATTCCTTATTTTGATCAGTGTAATAGGCACCTCCTGAGCAAGTCCTTAAACCGCTCCCAAGTATCATATAGTCTCCGCTTCTAATTAGGCAAAACAAGAAATGTCGTTCTGAAGTTTAGTGGTTTTCGTAGGTGGGAAATACTTCTCTAAAAATTTCTCTACCAATTCATTCCAAGATGTGATTGAATTTCGTGGCAGGGAGTTTAACCATTGCTTTGCTCTACCTCTTAAGGAAAAAGGAAATAGCCGCAATCGGATGGCATCATCTGTGGCTCCATTGATTTTGAATGTATCATAAATCTCTAGAAAGCTAGAGATGTGAGCATTAGGATCTTCATCTTGGAGACCGTCGAATTGAACATATTGTTGCATCATTTGTATGATGTTGGGTGTAATTTGGAAGTTATTAGCTGCGACGGTTGGTCTTGTGATACTAGAGTCAGCTCCGATAAGTATAGGCCTTAAATAGTTAGACATAGTTTGATTTGCTTCATTACCATTATTAGCCATGTGCGGTGGATCTTCTTGATTGATGAATTGAATGTTGGCCTCTTCACCCTCTTCCTTAATCTCAACGATTGACTTATCTTCTATGGTAGCTACAGTTTGTCTAGGTTGCAATCTCAAATTTTGAAGGATAGTTCTCTCAATTTCAGGATCAAGTTCTACCAAATCTTCCGGGTTGCTTTGGGTCATGCACTACAAGGGAAAGAAATATAGAATCAATTACAGCTCTAGGTAATAAAAATAAACAATGAAAACAAAAAAAAAAAAGAAGAAAAATTGGTCAAAGTAATAAAGCAACTAGTGTTCTTAATATCAAAAGTCCCCAACAACGATGCCAAAAACTTGATATCAGGCAAGTGTACCTATCAATTTTAATACAGCGGATGTGAGTCCGAGTCGATCCCTTAGAGATCTCGAGTACTAATATTAACCTTAGCTCTATTATCTAACCGGAAAATTGTGATGGGTTGAATGAATTAAAAATACTAAAATTAACAAACTAACCTAATTATGAGACTTGATTAAGCAATTTAGAAAGTGATAAAACTAAGAACGATTTCAAGAAGGCAAATAACGTATTTAGGAATTATTTTCCCTAGTGTTTAACAAGTGACCACTTAAAATGTATCTAATTTAATCTCTATTATTCTTGACCAGAGGGATTCACAATTAAAATTAACACCTTTCTCAAGCATATTAATCCTAATCCTAAATTATTTACCGGAATCTCTTCACTTAGTAATATAATTAAGAATTGCATTAATGTATAATGAATTCCTACACACATGTAATTCTCTCCAATTATGTTAAGATCTCATTACATATGTGATTTCTCAATCATCATGCATAATATCATAGATTGATACCTTAGAAATATCAATTAATAATTAAATAACATAATTGAATCAAGAAAAGATAGAAACTTTATTGAAAATTATCAACAAATCTAATGGTCATATAAAACCCTAGGTTCCACAATCCTAAATACAAGAATCTTAAGTTATCATAATGAAACTAAAAACGAACTGCAACAAAATCAAAAAATAAAACATGAAAAACCCCTTTTTGTTGATGAAAAATCTCTTCAATCTTAAAATTTGGTGTTGCTTTCGCCTTTTGCTCCTTCTCTTCAAGTCTCTGTTATGACCTTACAGGGGGCTTAGTAGGATTATCTAAAATTTCCATAACATGTGTGCACCCATGATATGAAAACTGCCTTGTAAGTTAGAGATTGCAAGACTCTAAATGATTAATCACTAAGGTTACTGATTTTTACATAATTAATTTACTGTAAAATACAAATATAAATAACTATGGGTGTCCGATATTCCATAGTTCCTCAAAACCATGGAGAATCGGTATCTCCTACCAAATAATAAGATAGGATATACCAATATTACAAAAGAAATACAAGAAAAATAAAATTATCAACAAGGATGTTTATGTATCATCTAAAGGGTACTCAGCTATTCCTAATATTAAGATACATATCTTCATCTCACACTCAACACTCGAGACTTATCTCAATCCTAATGTAAGTAAAACTGCAAAAGAAACTATAAGGGAGTGAGCATATAACAGCTCAGTGAGTTCGTTCCTCACCACCACCATTTAAGTAAGTTATCACACATTATTATCACACATGCAACCAAGCTATCTACATACAAAATGAATGTAGGTGCGATGCATGCAAGCAACACATCCATAAGAGTCCAGAACTATGGAAGGTGTAGAATTACGTTGTCTATACTTCGATTATCCCATATACTTACCCGTACAGGGCACTTCAGTTTACCCGCATGAGGCTACCTAGGGGCCTTACCCCCTAGGTTGCACTCGACTATTACCCTAGCCGAGAAAGAAAATTTCAATTCAAATAGCGGGATTCTATTCTAGGACTATCTACCCTCCAAGGCCCCTAAGGCACAACTTGCGAGTCCATCTCGTAAGCCAAAATTAACCAAATTTGCGAGTTTATCTCACAAGCCAAAATTAATCATGGCCTTACAGGCACAATAAAGCGAGTTCTCTCACTATTAAGTAGAGAACTCATGCTAGCTTTACCTTAACGATAAAATACCATTTCTGGCACTATGACCCTTATCAAATCTGTACAAAATACGTTTAAGATTAAGAAAACCTTTTTCCAAAAATACCTTTTTCAACATTTTGCAAGGCTAACACTCTCCATCCATGCATTTACTAGGTCATAGACATACGGCGAATAGAACCGGTTATTTGGGTAAGATATTTATATTCATCAATTTAAAAGAAAAATGATCACACAGATGATGACATATGAGCAAAACAGTCATTCAAACATACAAGCAATAGCAAACAACAAAACATCATACAAGTAACACTCACAAGCAAGTAGTAGGTCATTAGAACTCTCTCACCAGGATTATTGCTCATTCTCCAAACCTTTGGGGTTTCCAAAACTCGATATTGAACACTTAAAATATAATAACACTTATAAGTATTCTGTAAAGTCAGACTCCTTAGTTAACTAAAAGTCTACTGTAGTTTATCTAGTTCCTTAATATACCCCAAGTCTTATATTTATAGGGTTTATCATACTCAATGGGGTTAAGAGTAACTATTTCCTTATATTTATAAGTTATGAGACTTCCTTTATGTATTTTGGAACTTTTCATTTTAGCTCAGATCGTTATGAACTTATAGTCCATTTTGATCGTTTTCGAGCGTATTTTCTCATAACGAGATCCATTTTGGACGTTATGACTCGAAGTTTAAAATATCACAAAATTTATTATTTTAGTTTAAAAATTTATAAAATACTAATTTTAGCTTTTTCTAAATATATTTATGATTTAATAATTACTTAAATCATATATTTGATATTTTTATTATTTTAAGCATATTTTTCCTATTTTTGAGATTTTTTGCTTTATTATGATTATATTATTAGTATGACCTTTATTATTTTTATTATTTCTTATTTTCGTATTATTTATATACTTCATGATTTATACATACATATATATATATATCTATATATATTTTTGGTATACTTCATATACATAATATAGGTTATACGCTATATGTATGTATATACTTATTTTATGAAAATAAACATATTCTTATGTACATATATATATTAATTTATTTGTATTTATATATATAAATAAACTTATATAATTTCCGATACCTAAGTATATAAATAATCTACAAATACTTATTCTTATATTATATACTCAGTATATACATATTTACATAGTAGTATTTGTTATAAACTATGGATACTATATATTATACATATATATATGTCATATATTATTATTTATAGAAACATACTACTATATTGATACTATACGATTACATATGTATATATACACAAAATAATTATACATGGATACATATATATATATATATATATATAGCTTACGGTACTAATATGTATATATATACTATAGTTTATTTAATGAAATACATAATACTAATTATATGTATTCTTAAAAAAATACAAAATACATACTTTTTCCATATAATATACTTATGTACATACATGTATACATACATAGCCTAATACATGCATATATAATTTAATTTATGTATTTGTGCACATATATACATGTAATAGTAGTGTTTTATTAAAAATATACTATACAAATACTATATTTATACATGTATATACTATATAATATACATCTATACTAGAAAATAATTTACTTACCTATTTATTTTAATTTTTTTTCTTCTTCTTTTCTTCCTTCTTCCTTTTCTTCTTTTCTTTCTTTCACGTTTGCTTCCACATTGTGTTTCTCTTTGTTTTTTTCTTTTTCGGTTTTTAATGCTTCCTGATTTTCGTTTCCTTTTTTTCCTTTTATTTCACATATATTAGCTTAGATTATAAGCTAAATCTTAAGTAATTATTGCAATATTTTTGCTTGTTTAGTTAAGTAACACTTGTCACTTAAAATCAATCACGTGGGCTGCTGTTTGATATTTTATTTGCTAATTTTTCTACGTTTTGTGCAGGATAGGAACATTGAAGTGGAAATGGAAAGAAGAAAAAGAGATAAATTGGAAATAGAAGAGAAGGAAAATAAAAATTATTAACAAATATATGTAATTTTTCGAATTATATAAATTATAACGATTCTCCTCGTAAATTAATTTTCAAATTTTTGTGAAATTTTATCAATTTAATTGGTACCCATTACAATTATAATTTTTACAAGTTATTATAGCGATTTCGTTATAATTTCGCGCGAATAGGCGTTTCAGTCAAAAATTGCAATTGACTATAATTTTATTACTATTGAGTAATATTTAATTATTTTATAGGTTTATATTTATAATTTTAGGGTTTCGATCAAATTCGGGTTCAATTTTGGTTAATGGTGTGTAAGTCAGTTTTAGGGTTTTGGTATGCGATGTAGGGTTTTGATCAATTTCTAAGGTTTTTACTACTTATAATATATTTAGATTTATGATTTATTAAATTTTTATCTTGTTCGGTTTTGATGACTCTTCAAGTCATCTATAGTATTAAGGTTCACTTCTATTCTTAAATAGTTAAATTTACGGGGTTTATATTCTCTTCTCTTTTGAATGTTCAAAGTTATGTGCGAAACCCTACTAAATCCTTTTATAATGTATTGTAAAGTTCCTTTTTTCGTCACCAGACATATCCTGGGACACAATTATATCCCTAGGTTGTGTAACTTACTGACTTTGGCACTTAAAATCTTCCTGGATGGATATAACCTGGGGACACAGTTGTGTCTCAAACTGTGTAACTTTTTGACCAAAATTCCTATTGTTTATGTAACTTCAAAACTTCATAACTCATTCATTTGAACTCCAAATTGAGTTAAACTTGATTCCTTTTCTTCGTTTTCAATCCAATAATGCGTTTAAACCTTAAAATCAAAATTTTACTCAATTAAGTATCAATTTCTTTAAAGAAAGCGAAAGATGTAAGGGAAATACTATAAAATCACCATGTGAAATGTGTTTAAAATAAGAGTTATCAAGCATGGATCGCATTCAAGGCAAGGCAGTATGAGGATGAGATTGACTTCGACGTAGTGCTTATGAATGCCGCAAACCTACTTCTTGGCTGACTATGGGAGTTTGATCGAAAAGTGATCCATGATGAATTCCTCAACACTTACACTGTTTAGAAGGATGGAAAGAGCTATCTCTTAACCCCGATGAGTATTGAGGAAATCCAGAGATACTCAACACCTATGGTGAAGAGAAGAGGGAAGAGGAGTTTATTTGGCATCCTAGCTCGTACTCAACAGTTAACATTAAGGACAACTTCCTTTCAAACCCGTGGTAATGATGGGAATCAGCTTTCGACCATATCCAAGTTGAGGCCTATCAATGCTTATCGAAGCTGAGCTGTAACCAAAAGGACAAGGGGAAGGAAAATAAACACTCGATATCAACTCTATCATCAACTGAGGTGCCAGGAAACCACAAGGCTGAGTACTTGAGACCAAAGAACCACTCGGTATGACCTCGAGAGACAAACTCGGCTATTATGGGCTAACCTCTCTAGTGTCTCAGCCAAGCTATGCGAGACATCAAGTACTCCTTCCTGAACTGATACATCCAATTGCTGACCCCATCCAGTTTGAATACTACTCTTCCTAGTATATGCCGAGTTTTATAAAACGCACGGTTTTGTATTCTTGTACATGTTTTCGCTTTATTTTATTTATGGGCCCGATTTTTTAGGGTTTAAGGCCTTGTACTTTATTTATAGTTTTACCACTACGGTTTAGGACTTGTTATGAATAGCAAGTTTATACTAACATATAGGCAGATAGATAAATTTATAGAGATATATACAGAGAATGAAACTTTTCTCTTTTGAGCAAGGCTATACTTGAGTTAGCATTTACTAGATTATCGAGTGTTGATTATACTCTTTATTCATCCCCACGTTCCTATCAATCTTGTCCTTAGATTGTGGTGAATCCCTTCATTTGAACAATCGGTTAATGAGTTGCATCTAACCTTCATTTGAAAACCCCAAGCAACATTTAGTGTTCATGAGTCGTAATGAACTCTATTTCGAGCTCAAATCCCTGATCGTGTTTGTGTCTTGGAGAATTACATCTTTCACTTTCACCATCAAAACCTTCCTATTCTTTGTACCCATTTTCTTCTAAATACCCATTCTTGTTCTTTCATTTCCAAATCCGCTGCCTTTTCCTATTTCGATCCTATATCACTTACTATTTCGCAACACCACCTACTACTACGAGAGTTTGTTATTTACACTAACCACAAATCATTGAAGCATCTTAAGAGTTAGAACAAGCTTTTGAAGAGACAAGCTAAGTGGTTAGAGTTCATGAAAGGATTCTCGTACATCATTTGGCATAAGAAGGGAAGTGCAAATGTGGTCACCAACACTCTGTTATGATGGCAAACCTTGTCGACCACTTTGTAAACAAAACTATTAGGATTCTCACTCATCACTAACCAATATGCTAATGACCCTCACTTCGGTTCTATTGTTGAATAGTGTTGCAAAGGACTAGTTATGGGAGGATATTATCTTAAGGATGGCTATCTATTCAAGGACCATAGGCTATGTATTCTAAAATGCTCTATACATGAACTGTTGGTTTGAGAAGCTCATAATGGTAGACTTTCAAGTCACTTTGGGGAGGTCAAGATAGCCAATTTGTTGAAAGAGAATTTTTACTGGCTAGGTTTGGCTAAGGATGTCCAAAATGTAGTAGGTCATTATGAAGTGTGTAAGCATGTTAAGGTAAAGAGAGAACCCCATGGAGAGTACATGCCTTTACCAATGCTTACCTTACCATAGACTGACCTCAGCATGGACTTTGTCCTAGGGTTGCCTTAGACATCTAGAGGGAAAGATTCTATTTTTATTATAGTAGACCATTTCAGCAAGATGGCGCACTTCATTTCATGCCATTAGACTAACGATATTTTAAATATTGCTAATTTGTTTTCGTAAGAGGTTGTTTGACTACATGGAGTATTGAAGACTATTGTCTTAGATCAGGACGCAAAATTTTTGAGCTATTTCTAAAAGACTCTTTGGGGGAGACTTGGGAGTAAACTAGTGTTTAGCTCCAGTAGCCATTGTAAACCCCACGAATCTAGCTTTCTAAGTATAGAATAAAATGCCCAAACTGTAGATGATTTCTTGAAGTCAATAGAGCCAATGAGATTTAAAATTGATTAAAATCTCAATTCAAAGCCTAAAGCGAATATGAAAAACCTTAAATTATCAATTGAACCTTTAACTGCATACGAAGACCCTAAAACTTCAAGTATATGTAATTGCAAAAGTTAACCTCGAACCTCAACAAAACTCTAAGATAACAATCGAAGACTTAATCGTGTATGAATATATTAAACCCTAAATGTGTAAAAACACTAGAAATTGTGCCCCAAAGTAATAAAAACCCTAAAGTTATAACTTTAAGGATATAAAAGCACTGATTTATCATAATTTACCCTAAAACCCTAAGTGATAATATATCCTCCATATTTTGCCATTTCATTAGTAAACGACTAAAGATAACTTTCAATCATACATAAATATTTAGAATACTTAAGTGATCCCTTAGAAACTAAGATATTGCATCCTAGATCACATTCATCTTCTAAGTATATAACTAGGTTAATATTACATAGAGTTAGAAGTTTAGTTGATACTTAGGTTATATGTAGTAATCTTTAATACCTAATTGATACTTTTAATACTAGTTATACTAAGTAGCCTACTAAATGATGTATATAGGATATAAATACCTAAAACAAGATCTCATCATCTATTTTTACTAATCAATTCACCAAATGTCTCATTTCCTCTCATTTCCTTAATTTTTCTCTTAATTTTCCTTAATTACTATATTATGTATACTAAATAGCTTATGCTTTTGGAAAGTTGACCAAATCAACACATGTTGACCAAGGTCAAAAGGTTGACTAAAGTCAACATTTAGAAAAGTCAACATTTAGAAAAGTCAACAAAAGTCACTTTCACTTAAGAAAATATCTAAGTCATCTAATGATTTCTTTTCTTTTAGATTTTTCTTCCTTCTTCCCACTTTTTTTGCTGTCCACTTCTTTCCTTTTCCTAGACCCCACTTGTTTTCCTTTTCAAAAACAAAAGAACATAAAACAAAGTCCCTTTTTTCTTCTCCTTTCCCAACCGTATCTTCCCTTTCCCTTTTGCTCTTCTTTACTTTTCAACTTTGCATCTATATTCAAGAGCAAATTAAGGTATGTTCTTATGTTACTATGTCTTGCTTTATATTCTTTACTAGTTAGATAAAGAGTTAGGTTAGGATAAGTAGTTATGTGTTGTGTATATATATGTTGATTAAGGCTTAAAGTTTTAATCTTTAGGTGTAGAAGAGTAGAAATTATTGTAAAGTGGAAGAAGATGCATGTGTATATGTCTTTAAGTATATATATATAAGGGTATACTAGAGAAATACAAGTATAGAGACCTTTGTACATAAGTATTTATTATGTACATAACCTAAACTAAGACATATACTAACTATACATACCTATACCATGCTAAATATACTCTTAAAACACAAAAAAAAAAAAAAAAATGAAATTAGATGAGCTTTATTAAGAGGAAATTTAGGCATACAAAATTTGTATAAAAATACGTATGTGACCGTATATATATATATATATATATATATATATGGGTATATGTACAAGTATAAATACAATATAAGTATATATATAAGTATACTAGTATACATATAAGTATAATAAAGGTATAAGTATATAGTTAGTTTATGTAAATTGTACATAAGACACTTAAGTATGACATAAGTACAAGGTAAGGCATATGTAATTAAATGATGATGTACGCAATGATGTAATTAAAAGATGATGTAAGCCATGACATAAGCAAATGATGACACAAGCGATTGATGACGTAAGCGATGACATAAGCATAAGTTTATAAAATAAGAAATAAGAAGAGTATATAAGAATTAGGTACATGAATTAGTAAATCTTAATACACTTTCTAAATTGGATTAAACATAATCAAGTATGTGAATTAGTAATACCAATGTAAAATTCCCTAAGTATAAGAATCTAATGGCTAATTAAATAATTAAATACTAGAATAGGATATAAACATAAGCAATGAGAATAATTAAGCTTCAATGAGTTAAAATTTTAATAATTTTAGCCCATATCGTAAAACACGGGTCTTAACGTTTAAAACAGACATTATCATGTGAACGTGCATCCGAAAATGATGAAAAATGACTATAAGTTTGCAAATATCGGAATTAGAATGAAAAGTTACAAAATACATAAAGGAAGTTTTATAACTTATAAATATAAGAAAATAGTTACTATTAATCCCATTGAGTATGGTAAACCTTATATACATTATACTTGGGTTATATTGGGGGAACTAGATAAACTACAATAGACTTTTAGTTAACTAAGAAGTTTGACTTCTTAGAATATTTATAAGTTTTACCATTTTGATTTAAGCGTTTAATATCGAGTTTTGGAAACCCTAAAGGTTTAGAGAATGAGCAATAATCTAGGTGAGGGAGTTCTAATGACTTGCTATTTGCTTATGCGTTTTATTTGTATGAGGTTTTACTACTTACTGTCACTTGCATGTCTGAATGACTACTTTGCTTGTTTGCTATCATCTGTGTGATTACCTTTTTAAATTGATAAATATAAGTATCAAACCAAAATAACCAATTATACTCATCGCATGTCTATGACCCGGTAAAGGTATGAATGGAGAGTGCTAGCTTTGTAAAAATCTTAAGAAAAGTGTTTTTGGAAAATGTTTTTGTACTCTCAAACATATTTTTGTATGATCTCTATAAGGGCTCATGGAGCCATAAATAATATTTTAACGTTAAGGCAAAGCTAGCATGGGATATCCAATTGATAGTGAGGGGACTCTTTTATTGTATTTGTAAGGCCTTGGATAATTTTAGTTGCAAAAAGACTTGCATGTTTGTGTCCGAAGGGCCTTGGATGGTGGATAATCCTAGTTTGGGATCTACCTATTTAGATTAGAACTCTTTTCTTGACTAGGGTAATAGTCGAGTGTTGCCTAGAGGGGTGGTGCCCTAAGGTAACCTTATGCGGGTAAGCCGAGGTGCTCTATGTGGGTAAGTATAGAGGATAATCGAAGTGTAGACGATGTAATTCTATACCTTCTTGACTCTTATGGATGTGTTGTTTGCATTCATCGCGCTTGTATTCATTTTGTATGTAGATAGCTTACTTACATGTGTGATAATAATGTATGATAATTTGCTTGAATGGTAGTGGTGAGGGACAAACTCATTGAGCTGTTTCATGCTCATTCCCCCTTAATTTCCTTTGCAGGTTTACTTACGATGGGATTGAGATATGTCTCGAGTGTTGAGTACGAGATGAAGATATGTATACTAATATTAGAAGTAGCTGAGTACTCTTTAGATGATATATAAACATCCTTTGTTAAAAATATTTATATATTAGAACTTACTATAATTTAATTTTTCTTGTATATATTTTTTTTATTGTTAATATATCTTATCTTATCATTTGGTAGGGGATACCGATTTTCTGTGGTTCTAAAGAACTATGGGATATCGGATATCGGATATCTATAGTTATTTATATTTATATATTATGTTATGTTACAATAAATTAATTATTTGAAAATCAGTAATCTTAGTGATTTATTATTTAGAGTCTTGTTATCTTTGACTTACAAGGCGGTTTTCATATCATAGGTGCACACATGTTGTGGAAATTTTAGGTGATTCTACCAGGCCCTCTTTAGGGTCTTGACAGCCACCCTTAAACTGATGGTCAGACTGAAGTGGTAAACAGGATATTAGGCAATCTTCTCAAAGATATTGTAGGGAAGAACTTAAGGGATTGGGATCTGTACCTATTAGTTGTGGAGTTTGCATACAACGAAACTATTTACAACACTACAAGGAAGACCCCATTTGAGGTCTTCTATGGCCTTAACCTAACGATTCCCCTAGATATGATTAATACCTTAGCAACTACTGAAGAGAGTCAATTCGGAGTTGATCGGGCTTAAGAATTACATGAACTGCACTAGTCCATAACAAATAAGATCGCCAAATTCAATTAAAGATAGCAAGAGATTGGTAATCGAGGCTGCCAAACTATTTCTTTGCAGTCAAGAGACTTAGTATAGATTCATCTCAATCGAGAGCGATTCCTGCACTTAAAACAAAGCAAACTATCACTTTGAGTTGATAGCCCATTCAAGGTTTTAAAGAAGATCAACTACAACACTTACTAGATAGAGTTGCTTGATGACTATGGTGTTTCCTTTACCTTCAATGTGTTTGATTTGATTCCCCATCAACTAATAGAAGAAGACCCTGTGAGCGCCCTAGAAGAACGAGCATAACCTGCTTTAGATTTGAGGATAAATCTTTTTGAACCCTAGGCAGATGATAGGAATCAACTCCCTTGACTGATTACAAGAAGCTGAGCTTGAGTACTTCAAGAGCTTACACGGAAAATATTAGCTCTAGGCCATAGTCGAGATGGGGACTTCTATCCCGATCTGACCTTTAATTGATCTGTCTGTCAAATTCTCATATGTGTTCAACATGCTCTTACCTAGCTGTGATGTCCTGACCTAGAAGATAACCTAAGAAAGGCTAGTTGAGTCGAGCTCTCCAACCGACCATTGTTGCCTAACTCTAATTTGGCTGGCTTCCCAATCAAACTGGTCGGCCCTCGACTTAATTTAGATTAGGTTGGCCCTTGACTATAACACATTCTTGCTCTACCTACGTTGTATCATACCCTGATGTCTAGCCACCAAGCAATATATGTCTTTTGACACAATGTCCTAGAATAATTCTTTTTTTTTTCCTGATCGAATATTCTTTATCTCTTCTACCTCTTTTAGTATGTCTTATGTAACCTAGTGTAAAATATCTTTTTGTCTTTTCATACATGTAAATAAACATATAAGGATCATTCAACTTTCAATACATGATTATTCACCTTGAGCAACCTCGGTGTTCTCGTGATTATTTAACTTTTATCTATTCCCTTTAGTAAGGAGTAGTGGCGAGTGACCCTTCAATTCGGATTGGTGTATTATATCTAGTAGATTATTGGCCGAGTAGGATCAAGTGGTATGTCATATCCATTTGGTAGTTATCCAGACTTTACTAGCCTATTTTTTGTTTCTTTACGGTATTTGACCCCGAAGATGCATCACATGGTGTTATTATATAAATATGCACCTTTAAATTTAATTACATTCTCATCGCAATTTGAGATTCACATAAAATATGTACATTTGCATATCACAAATAAATCAAGCTACTACTATTGTCAAATTCATATTAATAGGTAAATTATTTTATCTTTATTAATATATGAATTAATATCAACATTAAATATTACTATTAGAAATAAACCCTAAAAAAAAACATAAAAACTGATGATGTATGAAAAATTGGAAGACGAAAAACATCTTGAATTTGACGATTTAATATTTATATTTATCAAATTTGTGTATGGAATCATAAGACAATTATTTTTACCAAAAGATATGAAAGACAGTGTTCACAGCATCATCAACTTTTTTTTGTAACCAAATGAATCTGTACAATTCAAAACAAGACCCTTTCGTACAATTCATGGTACTATGTATATTCAATATATATTTATTAATGCTTTGGTTGTAGCTTGTTCCACGAATCGTAATTTTCAGGAGCAGACGAAAAAGGCATAAACCAGAGCAACCAACATGAAGATGGAATTAAAAGAGATTTATTTTCTTTTAAAGATTCCAATATATTGTTTTCTTTAAAGATTTCAGTATGAAAAAAAAAAAGAGAGAAAAAATAGCATAAGGATTATACCTCGCAAAATTAAAGATACTACCTTGAATGACTCCCAATTGTTTAACAATCAAAGATGCAGGAAGCGACTCGTTAAGTGCTACTTGCCTGTTAAGGCAAGTCAAGGATTGGCTCTACACCAAGAAGAATGAACGGAAGGAAATAAATAGACTACAGAAAAGTCGATAAAATATCTTGATGTTGGAGATGATTGGATAATGATTTAATCTACAGTCTTATTATTTATAAAGAAGTCTTGATGGTGACTTGTGATAAGAATAAATCTCGAGGAAAAGATATTCATGCTTAATAAAAGGCCTGAATGCATAAGTGGTACGGGAAACTAAAAGTTTAGATTTAGTATAAAAAAAGGGTATTAGTTGGAAAATATATATATAAAAGAGATATTGGTCCTAAAATTAAATAAAGTCAATAAGGAGATATCATCTTGGTTTCTAATAAAACCAGATGGACTTTCTATAAGGGATGTTGCTATATCTTGAAGGGAATCTTGGATTTATATTCTAAGATTACAGAGCTGATTTGCGGCTTTAGCCAACAAATGAGATTCAGAGTTATTTATAGGTAGTTTACGCTATGAGGATATGGGATTTGCTATTATTTGAAGATATCAATCTATGGCAAATATTTTAAGTTATCAATATATACAGTGTGGACTTTACAGAATTCATACCACTTAAAGATGAAAATATATACATATATATATATATATATGTATGTAAGATGGTTGGATGTGATGTTATGAAAGCTTTAGATTCTTTTGAATACTCTAATGATTTTTTTTTCTGCCCATGATCGTAAAATGAGGAATAAATACCAAGAAGAGTTATCGCACACATATTATATGGCGAATCAATGTCATGGGAGCAATAAGTCAATAGTATGATATAAAAACATATTAAAATACATATTCTATGGCAGCAAAATGGATACTAACATATTATGCTCAGCTTGCAAGTAATTCAAAAAAAGTGTAAATTTCGTAGATATTAAAAGTAAACAAGCAAGCAAAATCAACATTCACTGTGTCTATATAACAGTTGAAGAAACAACTTCTAAAAATACCCAAAACCTCCTTAAATGTGTCTAAGGGACTTTTGGTCAAGGGACAAAATATAGAGTGCTAAAAATTATTATATTTGTTATTATGATAAGCCTATTATTTATTTAGGCATGATTCCTTAAACCAAGTGACAGAGCCTAAGGATCTAGTCTATATTGAGATGATTCAAAGAGATTTGGCTTAGTAGGTTTGGAATAGCGATCGTTGGATCAGTTTGTCTACCTCCAATCTTTCTCAACCATGTTTATGCACTTATAAGGAAAGCTATTAGCCTTAGACTTATTAGCTAGCTCATTCTGTATAACCATGAATTGAATAAACTTTATATCATCCATTGATCACTTAGATGATTCAATGGATGCTATCATGTTCAAGAGTTTATAAATACCTAGTATTTTCTCATCATTTAAAACTCTAAGAGATATCGAAGAAGTGGTATTCCACTGTAAAAACTCTGCTCTATAAGATCAAATAGCGTTCGAGCAAATAATTGATCTCAGTTGCTTAAGTTATATGGTGAATGCTTGAGGTACCCTAAGGTTATCTTGTCTATTATTTGTGCATTTGAGATACTGAGATTACCTATTTTTTTTCCCTACCTTATTCTCACCTAATTATCCCACTTTGGGTGATAATCTTACTTCACTTTTTTGAAACCATGTATAACATGTTATTCACATAATACGTACATGACTACTCCAATTAAACTCTTATACTAAATAATGTTTTTATTCATATGATCTAAAAGTTTATATTACCGGTGTTGGATTTGCATGCATAGTATCTTTGGTGCAAGTCCCTAAGATATCTTTTTCCAAAGGACACATGTATAATTACTTGCAATCTTACTGTTCACCTCCACTATTAGTTAAGGTTTATTCGTGTATTTATGCGTACCCTTTCACTATCAATCATTTTCCTTTTTCTTTTTCCTTCGTGACCATTCTCCTGTAACCAACCATCTTATTTTTTTTATTTCTCTTTCCTTTCTCCACACTTCCGTCTCTTAGTAACACTTGTAACAATTTCCCAACCCATTCAAAATTTAATTACTATATATTACTCAAATATATCATAGTTCTTTTTTCCCCATTTCCAACTTGCATAGTTAATTAGTATTGAGTTGTAGTTCCCGTTGACATCTCAAGGTTCTATAGAGAGATGCATTTCATATATACGTCAAATTTAACATAGTGGAATCCAGGAGAGAGAATGAAAGAGACAGAGGTCCTACACCAATCAAGAAAGGGAGCAAATGGTCCATTACCATGTCGCCTGGGGATTATTAGGAATGGAGAAATGTGAACATCATGTTATGTGTCACCGATGGCCGTAAGCCTATTAATGGTCTCCGAGTCCAGGGCATTATGGTGAGGCTTTCACATGTTAGATCCTTCTACTACAAGCCACGTGGCCTCCATTCCTACATTCCTATTCATCATTTCCAACTTTCCAGTCATTTTTATTTGTTTTGATGGATGGTAATTTGCTCTCGTTTCAATGGTGTCGTTGAAATATGTGGATGAAACTAGAGGTCTACCTTTTTATTTCATCGTAATATGGAGTCCTTTATCAAATAACATTCTACAATTTTCATCCTTTGTCTCACTGTAATTTCATAAAACAGTAATTGGTAAGGCTTTTTCACAAAATAGTATTATATGAAAGCTATATCTAACAGTGAGAAATTCCAATAGAGAAATGAAGTCACAGTATTTTTGATATGAGGAAAGTTTAGATTATCAAATTCATTTGGAATGCCAAAGTTAATCTCTAAACATTACTTAAAGGGCCAATTGGATCCTTGGATTTCCAATAGAGAAATGAAGTCATAATATTTTCTTCAACATATTGTGTGTGTAAACCTTGTAAAGTTATTAATCTTAATCTTAAATTGAATCCAAGTGCTCTAGATAATCTCACGAGTTGATAAAGCTAAGTGAGATGAAAATTTTATTAAATTATGAAATTGAATATATTATAGGTAATAAAAACCCTAGAAATTGATTGAATTCTCAATTGGATACGAAAACTCTAAATCCTATATGTGCATAAATACTCGAAATTGAACTCGAATTTAATAAAAGCTCTATAACTATAACCTTAAACTTATAAAATGAATAAATATAACCTAAAAGCAATATAACCTTAGTCAAATATAATTATCCACCAATACGTATAATCGCGTAAAATTATTAATGAACGCGTCGATATAACTCGTAAATATTATAAACATTACGGGTAACAATTTAATTGATAAATTTTATAATGTTTCAAATAATAATTATTAATTATTATTTTATAATTTATATTTGGAAATTCCTAATTTTTCTTATTTTTCTTTCCTTTTTTCCTTTCCTTCTTTTTCCTTTTTCTTTTCTTCTCTAGATTTTTTTGCCACATCCCACTTCTAGAAGTATTTGGTGGACACTTGTAGATAAATTATTTTTAACATGTTATAATAATGTGAGAAAAACAAAAGCTTTAGATAAGTCCTTGTCTTATTAAATTGTTTACTATATCTTGCCTTGATTTTTTTTTTCCTTTTCCTTTTTTTTTTTACTCACATCATTTGTTGCTCTTTTTCTTTTGTCCAACACTTCTACAAACAAAAAGCAAATACACATATATTTTACCAACACAAAAACACAAACACTACTATTCCTTATTTCTTCTCCAACTATGAAACACCCCCTTCCCTTTTTCAATTTTTCTTTGATTTCAAAGACAACAATTAAAGAAGAAGAAGAAGAAGAAGGAGTCTTGTTATCTTTTATTCACTCATTTTACTAAGGGAAATAAATAAATAGATGTGTAATATATTTATTTTGTATTAATTATTTTCAGGTTTTCTTGTACATACATGTATTTGGTAAAATTTTTATGTAATATAGGATTATGTAATAGAAATATAAGCAAGTTTTGTATTTCCTTATATATATATATACTAAAGTATGTTCACATGTATATACATGTTATAATTAGTTCTACAAATAGTTAGTATAAAGAATTGTGTTTATGTACATGTATATATATATGTTAGCGTAAATAGTAGTATGTATATTAGGTATTATTTTTTTTTACTATGTATGTATATATATAAATACGGGTTGAATATATATATATGTTTATATGTACGTATAAAGTACAAACAATACTCGTATAAAATACATATAGGTATAGATGTTTAAGCTATATATATATATATTCTTTTAGAGAATATGACATACTTNTAGTATATATCTAAGTATACGAGTATACATAAATATTATAGGTATACTATATTATAATACTAAAAAAAGGTAATATATGTATAAGTATGTATATATATATATATATGCCGTGAAGTTTAAGAAAATGGAAATTAATTAATTTGCAAAATTTAATAAAATACAATAATAATTATAATTATATACATCTTAGTAAATACAAAAAATAAGAAAAAATTTCAAAATATGCAAAAATTTTGAAAATGACATATGACACCTATCTATCATGCCATGTCAGTATATAATTAATTTAATTAAAATTGTAATTAAAAATAATAATAAAATAATTAATTAATTAGGAAGTTATTAAAATAGCCAAAAATAAATTAAATAAATTTTAAACCTTAAAAATGGTAAAATACGGAAATTATGATAAAATGAACTCAAAAACAAGAAAATTACAAAATATAAATATTGGATATTTATTAACTCATAAATAGGTAAATAAAGCTTAAAATAGTAAATTATAATTATTTAAGTCAAAATAGAAAAATTCGTAATATTTTTACATTATAATCGAAAATACAGGTTATAACGTCTAAAGCAGACCTTGCTACAAAAAAAAAAAAATACATTTAAAATGATTAAAATGAACTATAAGTTCATAAAAATCAGAATTAAATTAAAAAAATTATACGTAATTAACGAAAAAGCTTGAATTGAGCATTTCATATGAATAGATAACTACTTTAAGTAATTAGCACCAAATATATAAATAGTTTAGTTATTTAACTAAAACACTTATTATTTTTTTTTATCCCTTAAATGTTAAGTGATCTTAAGATCGAGATTGATCTGCCTACAAATTACTACAATCCCTAACATTGACCATGGTTAAGTGAGTACTCCTAATGATTCCATACATGTTTATGTGTCTAGTTAGTGAATATTAATTGATATTAATAATTCCATGTGCATAGGGTTAGGTTATGCATATGTATGAAATTATTATTAAATGTGAAATTACTTTAAAGTATGATAACGTATTGTTTACTACATAATGACTTTAATAGGAATTGATCTGTCTGTGATTTTGATTGATCACACAATAATTAGACTTAATTATATTAAACTTAAGTTAACTAAATAGGACCTGCATAATCATGCATTGTATATCTAATTTCGACAGTTACATTATACGGAGATAGCGAGAGGCCATACAATGGTTGATTATAAATTCTGATTATAGTGTTTTAGTATGATGCACATGTATGATATGACCTTATTCTAACCTACGGGATTACAAGGCGTTGGAGGTACCAACTGCCTAGTTAAGGATCGAGTCCAAAAGCCTCTGTTTAGAGGTAAGTGTGAATTACAGGGGCCTACTCACAATTATACATAGAACTTAGCTTTTGATTAAAACAAAAAGACTAATTTATTTAAATATGAAATATAGAGTTTCGTAGTAAAGTAAGTTCTGGTATAATACCTGGATTTGACTAGTGTCTTGTATACTCTAACCTTTACTTTAGAGGGTGTTTAATTTGAGTTGCATGCAGTATTTGGTCACCTGTATGTATTTGTTTGGTATTTTATATGATCGTACATTCAAATGCTTGAATTTAATTGTTGAATAACTTGTTTGTAGTATGGTTGAAAGATATTTTACTAAGCTTTTTAGTTTATACCTCTATAGATTGCTTGTATAGGGGGGATCCATTCATTGATTTTGGTCGTAGGATGCTCGAGGTTAATAGATCGTCTATTGGTTGGTGTGAGCATGAGATTAAAGATAAGAGTGTATTTCTACTACTATAATTAGATCTTAGAATTTATTATGTGATATAATGTATTATTAGTTTACTATCTAGTACATTAAAAAATTAGTATATGTAATATATATATCTGTGATAGTTTTAGTTTGATAGTTATGTTATTGTAGCTATGTGATGATATTACTTATGCTTGCATAACTCTTGGGCTAATAGTTGTATTAGTAGTCTTATATGTCGCATGGAGGGTTGTCGATTGGAAGGGTAACCAATCTATAGTCCTTTGTATAATATATGATGCCTGTTATGACTAGGCCACCCCTTGGATTGCGACAATGTGTTATATTTGTTGCTTTTAAGTGAAATTGGATAAGAACATAGTTTTATATTATAGTGTACCCTACATTTTAAAGATTTGGTTGAATCAAATGAGAACTGAGAGATTGTCAACCCTACTTTTAGCGGGCCTATGATTTGACTAAGAGTATTTCTTGAATGTTCCCAAGGATCAACTAAACTAAGAACTTAAGTTTACATTTAGAAATGAATTAAATTTTTCTAATTCAAAATCCAATTATCGATAAAACCTGAGCTTGAAGAACTGCAAGCTCTAAAGTCACTTAAGACCCTAAACCCTAAAACGATTAAGGAATTTTAACCCTAAGTTAGTAATCGATAATTTAATTTGAATAATTTCATTCAACTCTAGAAAATTTCACAATTTTATAAGAATCGAATCATAAATTACAAAACAATACAATCCTAAAACAATTTCCTATAAGACAATGCCCTTATCTTTATGCCAAGCCTTACATATAGATAAGTAGACCAACCAATCACCTTAAATGACTTATCAATTGAAAGTTGGAATCATGTATCAATTGATAACCTATCCAAATCTAGTGATAAGATACATTTCTTATCACCTTTTTACTTATACTACATATGAACAAACTTTCACATGCTTAACTTTTAAAAAGGAGACAAGACAAGTCCATGCCCAAAAAGGACATCCCACGGCCGGTTTGAACAAGAAGGAGAGGGGGGCCATGCTCTTGTCTTTCATCCATCAATCACTTTCTTTTACATACTACTATTTACTCCTTAATGCTTACATCATCAATAGTTGCAATTGTTAACTTTGGTGTAAGCTATAAGACAACAATTTCAAGCTTCTTAAACACACATTCACTCCCATTCCAATCGGCCACTTTTCTCACTTTCCATTTCATTTTCACTTCCTTTTTCTCTCATTTGAAACCAACCTAAAAAGTGGGAACACTTAAGCCCCACAAAATCAACTTTGCCACTACTTTCCAAGCTTCACTCACGGTGCTTTCATTTTTTTTTTCTTGTGTCTTTCTCTTCCAACATCTAAGCTCCTTTAGGACCCTTAGAACCTCCTACAAACCCCACTCTAAAGGATCGAACAACTCAGGTTTCCAAAAAAGGTGCAAAAGAAGGAAGTAAGGTTAAGAGCTTAAGTGGAACCTTTGTACATAACCACCATACTTTGCTTTAAGGACGAGTAAGTGTTTCTTGTGTTAGTAGGTTAGTGTTCATGTTAGAAAGCTTTGATTTCTTGAAGATATGAGTATGATTATAAGTTGTTATAACATTAAAGACCATCTTAAGAAACAAACTCATGTAACCCTTGCATGAAGTTGAAATATGAGCATGTAAAGTTGGTGTTTTGTAAAGATACTTGTTTAACATTTTGAATGGAAGATTTTAAGTTGAAAAAATCTTGAAACAAGAACTTGAATGAAAGATGAACATGCTGGACGTGAGGATTCAAAGATCATTTGGATGTTGATTTTATTTCCATTAAGCTAAACATGCTCAAATCTAGACTTAAGTTAAGAAAAAATCTATCACATGAAGTTTTATGAGGAAACCAACTTTGTATGACTTGAGCTATGATATCGAAGTTGTAATAAGTATGAGATCTTCTATTTTTCGTGTAAAGCATGAGCTAAAGAATCATCCCACAAAAGAAAAGTCAAGTTAAGATTTGAATACAAGTAGTTTAAGTTCATAATCTAACACCTAAACTTAAGGAAATGATGAAATAAGTTGGAAAACCAAGTCAAAAGCCCTCATATACAAACCGACCAGATCTAGAACATCCTTAAAAGATACCTAAAAATATGATAAAAGTGAGTAAACAAAGTGAAAAGACTAACCAAGGTAAGTATGATAAGTATATTAAGCTTAAAACATAAAATCGAGCTTAAAACTTTCAAAACGGGCTTCAAATATTAAGTTGAACCACCCTTAAATTTCTGACCAGCAACTTGACACATTCATAAGAGTTGTTTTAAGACTTTCAAGAAGCCCACAAAACACTCTCTAAGTTTGAGAAAGTGACCATCTTTGAATTAAACAAAAAATAAGTCCACTTGACAAAGCTCACTAAAGAGCCCATGAAATGGTTGATAGCTTTAAGAGTATAAATCAAAGTTACAAATCTAATCTTAAGGAATATTTAGAGTTTAGAAGGAAATCTTAAGACTAAGCCCAAAGGATTTCTTAAGTTACCAAAAAGCTTATTAACCAAACAAGGCCCAAAAGCACTCCAAAAATGAAGACCACTATCGTTTTGACTTATGGATAGATTTACGTGCCTCATCTCAAAAATATAACCTCACCACGTTAAAGTACACTAAAAAACGATAAAGATTGACTATAAGATCATAAAAATCGGATTTAAAATGAAAAAATTATATGTGATTGAACTTTTAAGTAAAAACTAGGAAAAGATACTAAAACTAGTTAAGAGTATAACTTAAGGGATTTTAGCTTAATATCCTAAGTCTATATGAATTTTTCTAGTATCATGATTTCAATGACCAGAGGACCCCGTGTTCGGAGACGATTTGCTTATCGGATTACTTTGACTGATCGCATGGTGGAGTGAGTAAATTCCCGATAACTCTTTACTTGATTTTGCTTATAGAATAGATGCACCTAAACTTATATATATAAATTGGATGCTTATGGAACATAGGAAATGCATGTGTATGAAATTGTGGATGAATGCGATGGTCTGTTAATTATATAATAATAGGAATTATTGTGATAATTTATACGTGCAAGCCTATGGAATGAAATTGTCTGATCACCTTTAAAAATCGGATTAATGAACTATATGATTAAGAAATAAGATGAATCATGCATTCCACATAACTGCATTCGAATAACATAGACTGCCACTTCATGTAGAAGATGAGAAGGGACTCACAAGAAGACGAGAAGGGACTTATAAGAAGATGAGCCTCTTGCAAGATTGGACATTAGCTATGTTATCATTTTTTTTTAAGTCTCTATCTTAAGCTGATAGGCTTACTAGGCGTTGGGAGACGTTAACCGTTGGCGAGGGGCTGGGTCTTGTGGCTTCTACTTAAGGTGTGTGTTTGTGGATTGCGGAGGCCACCACACCGTTAGACTTGGGATTTTAAAAGTATGATTTGTTATTCGGTAAAGAAAGTATATACAAATATAAATATATATTTATAGTTTTGTTTTGGTTTAAGCACAATAGTGCAAATGAAATAAAACCCAAGGTCTAGAACTCGGATTTTGGTTTGGGTCATTAATTATCTCTAAACCCCGATTATAGGGGGCGTAATTCTGAGTCGTATGTAGTTCTTAGGCCACTACATGTGTTGTTCAGTATACTGATTGTTCATGCATTCATATGATTGTACATCTAATAAATTTCTACCATGTGGTACTAATGAGGGTATTTATCTCACTAAGCTTAAGCTTATACTCTAATAGATTTCTTTTAGATATAGGAAAATCTCTTCACTAACTCGGGCCGAGATATGTACGTGGTAAGTCTCGTGTAGGGACGGGTTAGAGCGATCAGGGAGCGAAGAGAAAATTTTGTAATAGATTTGTAGATAATTAGTTACTTTTATATTTTTGTTTATAACATAGGTTAAAATTTCTAATGCAGTTCTCTTATGAACTGCATTTGTTTATGATATTCTTTTGGTGTGGATCTTACGAGTCCACACGTCCAGTTAATTTATACCATAGAAGTAATTTTAGTTAAATTGCTCTATATTATTTATTTATGGGCTTGGTGGTAATGTATAGTGGAAGGAGTCTTATGTGTCGTATGAAAGGTCTACGATCAGCAAGGGAGTTGATAGTAGACCTTTGTATGGTATACAGCGACCTATCACGACAACAATACTGTTGGGTCATGATAGAGATCGTATTATTAATTTACCTTTAAACTATGTGAAACTAATGCCTTTTTTTCCCCTAAAAAATGAAAAATAGATATTCAATCTAGCTATTTATTTATATATATCTTGATTTATCTTGATAGTGATTCCTTCCATATTATAAAGTACAATGATATGATCAATATCATAATTCAAATTATAGCCATCCATTAAGTTCACTTTCTTCATTCTCTTGGAAACAAAATTTGAGAAAGAAGGGAAAGGAGGGATTGATACTGCTTTCATCTATTCATGATCAAATGGTCGACCTAATTTGATTTTCAAATAAATTTTTGCAAGAGTCACTCTTTCATATTAAGTGAGCTTAATCTTTGAATCAAAGTTTCTATAAATAAATATTTAATATTTATTTGACAATTCATACTTAAGGGTTTGACCAATCGCTAATATAATCCTCACATTTATATGGAAATAGTTAATCTCTCTTCAAAATTAATGAAATAAATAGAATATCATACTTTTTAATCCTAGAGTTTCATAAATATAGACAAGTTAACTACACGTAGGAGTTGTAAATGAATCAAGCTAGTTTGCATACTACCTAAGTTTAACTTGATTTTTATACTAACTCAATTTAGTGACAATTGAGTCAAATTTAAACTCAAGTTACTCAAGTCGTAAATTGAGCTAAACTCAAGTTTTAGAATATTAAATTCGCAAGTCTAATTGAGCTTCAAGCTCTAAATTTTGAGTCTGATTGAACTTTAATCGAGTTGATCTTTAAATTTTTAAGTTGAGCTCGAGTTAAAATTCAATATTGTATTAGTTTGACTTGACTTAATTACATCCTCAATTGCACATTTCCATCTTTAGATTGGCAACAATATGCTATTATCATGTATTTCTACAAGTTACAAGGTAATCTTTGTCCTTATGAAACTAGGACAGGTTTGATATGTTTGTAGGCAAACATACTTCACCTAGATCTAAGAAAATTACGGTAACGACCACGTTGGTTGCCATGCAGCATTCTCATCCAATTGATATCTCCAAAAAGAAAAAAGAAAGAAAGAAAGAAACTCATAATGCAGTTACTAACTCCATAACTCGCAGGGTCGACAAACATGTTCCCGGTTGCCACAAATGGTTCATCCGAACATGTTCACTTGTAGTCATATAATGATTTTTAGACATCATGTAACTTTAGTGTGATTTGGACAGCCCACAAGGATAAATTTATTCTTTGTGAGACCGACAAGAGGTGGACTGACCCAAAAGAAATTCATCTTCGTTTGAATGAAAATGAAAATGAAAATAAAAACTCCTGGAGGTTGTCCCCTTTGTATGCAGATATCTTGGGGCATTAAGCTAAAAAACAAAAAGGGGCAAATCAAGTGCCACACACAAGAAAATGGAGAGGACAGGACAGTAATGATGTGAATTACGAGCAGATCCAGCAAGTAAGAGCTTTATTAAGGTTTTATTCCATGAATTACGTTGATTGAAAAAAAATAATAATAATAATCCAACAATGAGAAGCTACAGTTGACCATTTCGTACGAGACATTGCTCTGTATTGATTTCAAATCATGTCTTAGCATGACATGATTGTGCTTGGTGTCCATATATAAAAACTGGTCAGCTCGTCACGTCATGGCAGCCCAATAAGAGACCGGCTGGTTCAACGGAATAATCTCGATGAAAATGCATAAAATCAGCGATAACCTGATCTAATTGAAAATGGAAATGGATCCATTAGAAATGAGGATATGACTAGATTAACTAAAATGAGAGTATACAACCTTGAATCATCAAATAATAAGATGCTATGTATTTAATACACGGTGTCTGAAAATTTCGAATACATTTTCCCAACAATCATGGCATTAACGCATAGTTCACTTTCAAGGCAGGACAAATCAATTTGAATATAGTTGAGAGTATTACCAATGAATAGGCTTATCATTAGATAGTCAATGAATTAAGTCTCATCTGGCCCCTTTTCTTCCCCTATTCGTTAAAGTGAATTAGTGCATTAAAAACCACATGATGAGACGCCCCATATCAAACTTTATGAAGAAAAAACAAAAGAAAGCACACAGCATATGCATGTGTATACAAACAAATATATATATATATATATATAAAGACTCAATTCTAATATGGACTAAAGTTTTTGTCTCAAATAATGGGGCCTCTAGAATAGCAATAGGTTCAGCATGCATTAGATAGAATGCATATAGAGTTATGAATCGCTAAGGTGAAAGAAGGGTTTGAGAAGTTATAAAATCATATTTAGGAATTTGAGAAGAGTTAGCATGAGAAAATGCAAGAGGCTTTAAAATTGCACATGGGAAAGCTTGATAGTGCAAAAAAGCATCCTCAAAGAGAAGATAGAAAATTTCGGAGCAAAGATTAGTATTTTCAATCAGGGTAGATACACGCAAAGGAAGAATGGGTGCTATCATTTTGGTCCTTAAGAACGAGTTTGAGGAACTCCAAGCTCAATTGGCAGCGTATAGGGAAACATTAGCTAGTGGTATCACTATTGAGCCAACTCTTAGTGTAAATATGCCCAAGGATTTTCTATCCAAAATGGAATTTTACCTTCTCATAATTTTTAAAAATATACATAAAAAACCCTAAACTATTACTAAGATCCCGAAAATCATGGCTAATACAAATGATAACAATTTTGGAGCTTTAATGTGTTTTTGGGGTTAAATCATCATCCCTAAAGATGACGGTTTTGAGACACTTGTTAAAATAATATCATGTTTCATTTTCCATGGTTATTTGTTTGACTATGATGTGTAGCTTCACTATCTTTTGGGTATATTTTCACCTATAGTCAATTTGCAAAATATTTATATTTGGAATATTGGTAAAGAATACTATATATTCAATTGATTTAGTGTAGTCTTCAATATAATCTTTTATCAAAATTTTGGAATAACAGGAATAAAGTACTTATATTTGGAATACTAGCAATAGAGAAAGAGAGAGAGAAAGAAAAAGGGAAATAAGATTAGCTTCACAGACATCAATCATTGAATATTTGGACAACAAGATAATCCATTTCACATTTAATTGAAGTCATAAGGTTACGTTTTTCTAACCTTTCAACTAATAACATTGTATTTCATTTGAGATCCCAAAATCTTTGCACTTGGATGGAAATAATCTAGTTTTCAAATTACTAAGAATAGAAAGTTTAGAGAAGTCTCATTGAAGTTAGATATGACTTAAGCTTGGAAGTAGCTTGTAAAAGTATTCAATTTAACCTTGCAAATCTAAGAGATTTGCTTAAAGATATTAACATTAAAAGAGGCATAAGACTTGGAAATAGATTTGATGGAAATGCAAAACCTACAAGCATTTTATATTAATTACAAGTCCTTGGAGGTCCAATCATTAAGATATGAATTAAGAAATTCCAAGCTAAGTTTAATTAATTAATTTGAGAAACAATGGACAACGTTGAAGCATAAGATGAAATTACTTTACATTTAAGTTAAAGCTCAACAAATATCATTTTTGTTCATTTGGAAGCCAAGAACTTTGAAGGTTTGGTCAACTTGGAAGAACTATCCAAGTCAACCTAAAATGAAGGTTGGTTAACCGAGGGGTAATCTACTAGGTATTGCCATGGGGCAGTTGACTAGCCTAGGGTTAGTTACTAATACGGGCTATTAGGCAAGTACATTTGTCAAGCAATAATATAGTGGATAATGGAATCTAAAGTTGTCAATCCCTCAAAGGATTGTATACTTACTCACTCATGTTCTATTATCTATTAAAAAGAGATATAGAGTTCAATGGTAACATAGAGGAGTTAAATTTTAATAAAACTAATAAAATCAAATAACAATCAATGAAAATTAACAAGAACAATTAAGAAACCCTAAATAATCATAAGGATATCTAGACTCTATTTCACTAAGAAATTAACGTGTAATAATGCTAAAGATTTCCAATTTATACCCTACTCTTATGAACCAAAGGAATTCAATGAATGAATTAATAGGAATTGTTTTGCTGTTAACTCCTAATCCTAACTACACTCTATTTGAATCGCTTTTACCATAGATAAGTTAGAATAGCACAAATGATAGGAATTCCCTAAACACTTAACATAATAAATCAATTTTGAAAAAATTCTATAACTTATCGCTAAGATTATAGTAACTAACTTTAGTTGTGGTAGATCCATTCATGCATTGGGTCTTGCAACCTCAACATACAAAACCAAATAATCAAGTTGAAACTCTAGAAATAACAAATCAATCTAATACAAAATGCATAATTAAAATTAACAAGAAATAGGGAGTATTATTAGAATAAACAAAATAAGTACACTCCTTGTTAATTCAAGGCTTCACAGGTTTAGATATCTAAAAGTCTATGCTAGAAATATAATAAAAATACAAACTTGCATAAAGAAATGCATAAACTCCTAAGAAACTCTATTGAACACTTGTTTCTCCTCTCTCTAGTCTTCTTTACTACCTTTGATCTATATATGGCTTTTTATTTATATGGATCTGTAAGACAACTCCCATTTAGCAAGTTTTAGAAATCATGGAATGACGATGCCTAAGAATCATGGAATGACGATACCAATATTCTTTAAAAAACATGATTTTATTCTTTGAAGTGGGGACCATAGCTAAGGAATACAGTTGTGATCTTCAACCATGGACCTCTCTAGACTTCGATCCTTGAAAAATTTCTTTTCTAATGTGTGCTATCACTAAATTATTCTTTAAATCAAGTGGAATTCTTGTAAAAAAAATTGACAATCTTCATTCTTTTTACTTCATTACTCCTTTATAGCCTTGAAATCAACTGATGACTTAATTAAGTATCAAAACCATCAAAATTACATAAAATAGATTGAAATGACTATAAAAATATAACAAGAAATATAAGAAAAATTATACTAAACAAATCTCCCCACACTTAAACATTTGTTTGTCCTCAAGTAAATTAATCAATCATTAATAGGGGTTAAAAAATTAGGACAAGAACTATTAAGTCTACCCATGACTTATTAGGATACTAAAAAAAAAATTCATATTAACCCTAATATATGTCATGAGTCTATGCATCCCTATAAAACTTTTACCAAATGTCCTTAGTAACTTATATAATCTTTCCTTTCTCACCTTTTCAATGCATCAAAAATACAAATACTAGAATTCAATAGCTAATTCAAGTTAACTCACATTATTTATCCCTTAAGTTAGTTCCTATTTTACATAATAGGGCAAGAACCATATACGTTGTATAATTAGGCAAGAAACATGTATGAGCACCTTACTCTTAGCTAGGATGTATACAAGTTTCTCCTTAAGCTTGCCAAGTGTTACAATTAAGTGCAAATACATTTTGTATCTACTCATCACCTAACCATCCCCTTAGTACATAGTTTTGCTGATAGGGTGTTCAAATTAATTTTTAATCATTTTACTGAAGCTTATTAGTAATGGGAGAGTACTTTACTCTTGTAACAGATTAAGACTGATCCTTACTAATATAGGTCTTACATTTTCATTAATAACGAGAAAGAACTTTGCCTTCTATGAGACCTAGGCCAATCTATATCAATTTTCTTTCTCTCTTTTTTCTTTGTGCATATTGGTAGTAAGAGAAAACTTTGCTTTTCTAAGCGACCAAGGTTGATCCTTATCAACTGCTTATATTATTTTATTCTTATTCACTCCTTTAGCTATTTTAAAATTTTCAAGGAATTTACAAGTAACAAGTTTCGCTATTTATTTATTCAAGATTATAGAGCTCTAAAAATCAAAGAGGGATAAGTATATGTCCATGTAAACTCTAGCAATAGCATACAATAAGTACTTGATCAATAATTTTATTATTTTATTATTGTCTTGGAATCTCG
This sequence comes from Lumnitzera littorea, assembly GCA_024138015.1. NCBI lineage: Eukaryota > Viridiplantae > Streptophyta > Magnoliopsida > Myrtales > Combretaceae > Lumnitzera > Lumnitzera littorea. The sequence goes on along the minus strand of JAMXBB010000009.1, from coordinate 56,776,428 downwards.
AGCTAAATAGTATGTGACTTTTCCCTATACGAATTCTATAGTTCATTTCTAACAACATATAAAATATGAAATAATGACTAAGAAAATTTCATACAATCAGTACTCACACATTATATTGCTAAACAAAAGAGGGGTTTGTAGAGTGAGAAAAAAAAAAAAAATTGGTGTCAAAAGTAAAGCACAATTGATTTCCTTAATAGTAACATAAAGTATACTTATTTTATTAGATCCATTTTCTACACTTAATATAGCACATTGTCCCCATGAAGCATACTAAAAGTATGCGAAAAGAAAACATAATAACGCATAATGGAGAAGAGAGTATTAGAGAGGTGGTACTCCCTTGAATGAGTGCAAATCTTGCAGGAAAGCCCATAGAAATCAATGCTTGAGGAAGTTGTCAATGAATTGGTACAACTAAGATCTAAAAGAAATTTAAGAGAAGAGAGAAATATATGAGAAACAAACAAAATCTTTCTTTCATTATTGGGAATGGAATTGAGAAAATTGCAACATAAATATAAAAAGACTTAGAACTAACAATGGAAAAGAAAAACATGAAAACTAAAAGTTAAACAACTAAAAGGAATAGTTCAATACAAGAGCAATTAAAAGAAATCTAGATCATTCACTTTATTCTCATCCTCATTGTTGGAATTTAAATTAATGATATCCTTCTTTTCTTCCTCCTTTTAATCCTCATTGTCTCTATCCCCTAAGTCCATTAGTCTTACAACATCGATCAATTCTTCCTTCTTGGGTAGAGGGATTTTTATCTTGACTTGGTTGATGAGAATGTTGCAAATGTCCATCAAACTAGTTTGTCATGGGAATAGTCTCTTTAAGGATTGCTCAAATAGTACTTAAGATGTCACCAACTTTGATCCTCACTTTTTAACTTCTCACTTCATGGACCAAACTCTCTTAGTTGATGGATGCTTCATTCTCCTTCCTTTTAGGTTTAGTCTTATCAATGTCATCTAAAAGGAGTCCTATCTAATGAAAGGTTAAAAGTGACATCAGGGTTACATCCATCATCATAGTCAATTCGGGATTATCAATAAGAAGTTTTAGTTTCTTTGTTAAGACCAAGACATTGGGCTTGTATCCAATTTGGTTAATGTGTGCATCGCTAACTTAGTGTTGCATGTAAAAAGCTAAGGCTACCATCAAATTGATTGGTAAGCCTTTTATAAGACTATAAAGGTACAAAACCTCATGCATTGCTACTCTATCGATGCTTTTTCCCCTCTCACTAATAATGTGGATGAGAAACCAATGGAGGATCCATTATGTGGGATTTTTTTAGGTAAAATGCTTAGCAAACTTGAGGTTGTACGTCTTTTCTTTAGTCAGTTTTTGCCAGTAGTTTGTAGTGGTGACTCTACATGGGAGTTCATAGAGTAATGTGTAGAACTTGAGAGATTAAAAAAATTCTTTTTCATAAAGCACCATAAACACTTTGAATTCAATTATGGAAAGGGTAAATTTGGTGTTTCTAAACTCCACATGGAATCTGGTTGTGTTCCATTAAGAGGCTGGTAGAGATCTCCAAAGTGAATTCCTTATAGATCGGTTCTTAGATACTCAACAATTTCTCCTAACCTCCTTTCTCTACCACGGCTCTTATCTTAGTCTTCACATTAGCTTGTTTGATTGTTTCCTAATTTAGGGTGCTTGACCTTGAAAAGATCTCTTTACTAAGCACCTTAAATCTTACTTTGTGGTTAAATGTTTTAAACTCAAGCATGTGTTTGAGTATGTTGGTAAGGTTGCTAGTGGTAGGGTTGCTAGTGGCTTATTGTAAACCCCTAAAATTTTTAACCTAATACTCAAAGAAGATCCTAGTGTACTAGAAGACTCTAAGAGTTGACAAGGCTAGTTAAAATGAAAACCTTAAAATAACAATCGAAGACTCAATTGCATATAAAATTTTTTAAACCCAAAATGTATGTAAACACTAAAGATTATACTAAAAAGTGATAAAACCCTAAAATTATAACTTTAAGGATATAAAATTATTAAGTCACTATAATCTATTCTAGAACCCTAATTGCTAATATATCCTTAGTATCATACTAAAGCATTATCAAATAATTAAGATAACTTTCAATTATTCATAAATGTATATAATACTAATTTAATTTACTAGAAAACTAAGATATTGCATTATAGATCACATCTATCTTCTAATTATATAGCTAAGTTAGTGTTAGATAAAGTTAAGTGTTTAGTTGATGCTTATATTACATATAGTAGGTATTAGTATTCTGAATGACATATTTCATGATAGTTATACTAAGTATCATACTAAATAATGTATATACGATATAAATACTTAGAGGAAAATCTCACTAACTATTCTTACTAATCATTTCAATAAACCCCACATTTTCTTTCATTTCCTTAATTTTCTTCCCAATTTTTCTTAATTATCTCATTATGTACACATAAATTTCATTTACTTTCAAGAGTTGACTAAGTCAATATTTGACTAAGTCAAATGTTAACCAAAGTCAAAAGATTGACCAAGTCAACATGTTGACAAAGTCAACAAATGTCATTGTCATCTAGAATTATCTTCCATTTTCTTTAACATTCTACACTTTTGACACATGTTTTCTTGTCTAAGTTTGCTTCCTTTGCTGTCCGCTTCATAGATCCATCTAAACTACATCCATTTGTTTTATAAAAACATAATTGAAGACACCAAATACTCTTTTCTCCTCCTTATCAAAATTGTAACCCCCTCTTCTTCTTCCCTTTTTTTAAACTTCCATTTTTTCTTTTGCCTTTACCTTAATACATATCTTATATCCTAATATCTAAGTAAACTCTTTACCCTTATTTAGAAGGAAAAAAAAGGTATGTTTTCATATAATCTTTCATCTTAATTGGTAATTAGTTGTTTATATTATGCTAGTTTTGGAATTATCATATAATATGTACATGTATATTGACACAAATAGGATTCTTATATACATGTACATAAGTGTAGGAACACTTAGGTATAAGAGTAGAATACATAGTATAGATGTATATATACATAGGTAAGAATAGGAAAACTACTTGTACATAAGCATAGAAAGGCATGTACATGAATACCCTTTATGTACATAACCTAAAATAAGGAGTATACTAAGTATATACACATATACCTTGCTAAATAAGCCCTTAAAATGCAAAAATATGGATTTTGTGAAGATTTCTTAAAGCGGTATATTAGGCATACGAAAATACGTATAAAAATACATATGTAACCATATGTATATATGGATATATGTACTAATATACGTATAAGTATACAAGTATACATACTAGTATATTAGAAGTATAAGTATATACATAACATATGTATAAGGTACATAAATACATAAGGATAAGTATGGATATATATAAGCGATAACATAAGCAATTGATAATATAAATGATGATGTAAGCCTAAGATGACATAAGGAAATAATATATATATGTATACACTAATATATATATGTATAGGGCTGAAACTTCTTTAAGCCCTTAATACTCATCTTAAATTGAATTAGACTCAATTAAGCACTTAAATTAGTAAAGACAATGTAAAATCATCTAAGTATAAGAATCTAATGGCTAATTAAATAATTAAGTACTAAAATGGGATATAAACATAAGCAATAAGAATATTTAAGCTTTAATAGTTAAAATTTCAATGAATTTAGTCATTATCGTAAAGCACAGATCTTAACGTCTAAAATGGACATCAGTGTCAAAAATGATGAAAAAAAGACTCTAAGTTCACAAATATTGGAAATAGAATGAAAGTCATTTATGATTAGCGATAAAGATTAATTTGATATAAAAAAACTGATAATAACCTAAATAGAATTAGGTAGATAGATATTTAGAACCATTGATTTAATTCAATTACTTATTATCACCTTTATCTCATAATGATTAGGTGATCTCGACTAGGGTTTAGATCTTCTGACTGATTATTACATTAGACATAAGAAATGTTAAGGCCAAGTGAGTACTCTCGATGACTCTCTACTTGTTTTATGTTCGTAGTTAGTGCACTTAAATTAAATCGTAATAACTTGATGCGTGGGGATTTAGGATATGCATGTGCTTGATATTGATTGATTATTGTGAAAAATATTGTTAAATACAATAATTAAGGATTTGATTGTATGATTGATTGTTACATGATTTGGATGGTTTGCTAATATTAATTGATTGCCACATAATTTGACTTAATTATACTTGGCTTATCTTAAGTTAATAAAGGTCATACATTAATCATGAATTGCATTTCTTATTCTAGCCATCACTTTACATAGAGGTAAAGAGAGGCCATGTGGAGGTTATTTATATACATAGAACTAAAGTATTTAGTATGGTATACTCGTATAACATGACCTTACCCCAACCCATGGGCCTATTAGGTAATGGAGATGCTAATTGTCTGGCTAAGGGTCAAGTCTAGAGACCTTTGCTGAGGGTGTGAGTAGACTTAGGATTTTGGTGTGCTATTAGAGTTCTTAGTAATAAAAATGTATTTTGTGAAATACGAAATCTAAATTTATGGTTAAAAACTTAGATGCTAGAGCTCGGTTGTGATTGGTGCCAATGTATCTCCAACCTTTATCTCGAGGGCGTTAAAATTTGATATTATATGCAGTACCGGTCAACTACATATATTGTTTAGCATACTGCGCGTACATGTATTCATATGATTGTAATAAATTGTTTGATAACTTGCTTGCCAGTATGGTATGAGGGATAACTCACTAAGCTCTTGTAGCTTACTCTCCAATAGTTTTTCTTTTGCAGGTTGATAGATAATCGAACATGGGTTAAGAGTAAAGCATTGAGTGCAAGTATTGGAATGTTTTAGAGGTTAGAATTAGTAAAAGATTGTATAGCTCATTTGAGATTTTAAATGTAACTCCCACTTATATATGTAGATTTTAGTAACTTTGATAAGTTTGAATTTTAAGTTTATGCTATTTGATCTTATCATTTGATAGGAGATATCGATTCTCTGTAGTTTTGAGAAACTGTAGGATATTGGACATCCATAGTTATTCATATTTATATGTTACAATAAATTAATTACTTAAAAATCAATAATCTTAGTGATTTATTATTTAGAGTCTTATAATCTCTGACTTATAAGGTGGTTTCCATATCATTGGTGCATACATAACATGGAAATTTTCAAGCAATCTTACTAGGCCCCCTTTAGGATCCTAAAACTCATCTTCCAGAATAGGTTAGGAAGAAGCCTTTCTAGTATTATGATGAGTGGTGGTTTTGGGTTGTGAGGGAGCAATTGATATGAGCTAAAGATTTTGTCCCCATACTTATGGCTTTGGCTATGGTAGTAAGAGTGTGTAAGGAAGATAATTTGTGCAACAATGCAAATATGTATAAATAAAAACATACTTGATGTGTTATTGCTCCTTAAAAGAGAAATCTGTTCTTGATAAACATGGCAAGTGTACAATTGCTATATGGGCAATAGCCAAATTAATAAGATTTCTTTTAAGTTTCAATATGGCTTAAAAAATTAATGCATTGAAAAGGGGAAAGTGATTTTTTTCAACAAAAAGAAGCCAAATTAGGAAAGTTTGGAATAGCAAAATTAGGAAAGATTAGAGTAGGGCTAGTTGTGAACAATATTGCTTGACTATAATAAAGATAATGGGCATAAACTTGGGATGTGGTATTGCCCTTAATTTTTTTCTTTGTCCAAAATTAATTGTTATTTTTGTCAAGAGGATCACATATATGATCCTTGCTCATGGTTCTCTTTGACCCTTTTTTTATGCTCTAAATTTATGATGAGAGGATCATAAGTAGGATCATTAGCATGCTCCTTAACCTTGGTTCTCTTTGACCCCCTTTTAAATTTTTGATGTAATGGATTTCATGCCTTAGTTTAGGATTATGATCTTTACTTTCTTTTCCTTGTCAATTTTTCTTGTTGAGTGTTTTCAACCTACAACACTTATAAGGATTGTTAAAAGTGGAGTGTGTTGAACTATCATATGAATGAAACAAAATCAAAAGAATTGAAATGAAAAGACATAGGGAAGAGAAATGGCTTGGGTTACCTTTGAAGAAGTAATTTTTTTTTTAATGCCATTTGCTCGACAAGTTAAGATAAAGGCTACCTGTTTTCTCGGATTTGGTGGAGGTTAAGCTTAGTGTGGTTCTCTTGATCAAACTCTCCTCCTTAAGTACAACTTGAGTTGATGGCCATTCACTTTAAATGTTCCTTGCTTGAGTTTGAAATCTTCATCGCTCCATATAGGAATACTTGTGTTACCTTATAGGGTCTAAACTGTAAACCCTATAAAGTTGTAGTCTGAACCTTGATTTAGACCTAAGTGCTCTAGATAACTTTATGAGTTAATAAGGCCAAACAAACTAAAAATTTTATTGAATTATAAACTAGTATATAATGCAAATGAGAAAAACCTTAAAATTTTGATAGAAACACTAATCACCTATAAAAACCTTAAACCCTATATATGTGTAATTACAAGAGATTGAACCTGAACTTAGTAAAAACCTTAAAACTACAACCCTAAGCCTATTAAATCTATTAAATGTATGAAATTACCCCAATAGTAATAAAATCCTAATTAGGTACGATTATCGATTAATACACCAAACCAAGAAATTCTTCATCGATAAATTGATATTTTTCTTAAATTAATCCTTTTATTTATATCTTATTTCAAGAAATTCACTTTACTAGGATAGTTCATCTAATGCACATATGCTATTTGCCATTAAACTTCTTAACTAGCATACAATTGGCTAGCTAAGTCAGATGAGACTCTTTTCTAACGAACCCTGCCTTGAGCAGCTTTTAGACTTCTTCTATGACTACCTATTGTTTAGGAGTGAAATGCCTTTTTCTTTGTTAAATAACCTTCACATTATGATTGATAAGAAGTTTGCATGCTATAGCATCTTTGGAAATACTCGACATAGCCGAGGGGGAACGTGAAAAGATATCAGCATTATCTTGCAAGAAATTAATCAAACTTTGGTAGATGTCTTTTAACGATGGTTTTCTTATCTTGGTTGTCCTCCCTAAATCATTTCTTAATGGAATCTCTTGCGTCTCTTCCTTGGCATTCTCTATGTCAACTGATTTTTGTTTCGAATAAGTTTTAACTTAAAAGATTTCTTCTTAGTTTAGTGCCCTTATATATAGGGATTTTGCCAATTGTTGGTCCCCTTTACACATACTAACTCTAGTAGCAGTAGGGAATTTGGCTTTGAGATGTGCAGTAGAAGGGACTATGCCGAATAAATGTTGACATGGTCGACCCATGATTATATTGTTTCAGGACCAACAGTTAACTACGAGGAAATCTACCTTGTCTTCCATAATATGTTCATCGTCTCCAATTTGGAGAGGGAAAGAGATTACTCCACTAACTCAAACGGGTTGATTATTGAAAGCGTAAAGATCATAGTCATAAGATCTCAATTGCACCTTGATTTTCAACCTCATCTGATCAAGAGTGTGCTGAAAAATGATATCTACCGAACTTTTGATGTCAATTAGAATCTTTTTGACCTCAAAGTTGACAATTCTTGCACTGATTACCAATGCATCATTGTAAGGACTTTAAATGCCTTCGAAATCCTCTTCCGAGAAAGATATTGAATTGTCAACCTTAACCTTCTTGCCTTGCCCATTATAAACATAATGTATGGTGTTAGTCAAGCCTAAAGAGCTAGACCGGCCTAAGGTAGAAGGTCCATTAACAATAATATTTACTATACCATTTGGTGCTCTGCTACAACTTCCGCTTCTGTCTCTTGTATCTTTTATGGCTTGAGAAGGCTACATGACGTTCTCCTGCTCATCACATCTCCTTTGAGTCAATCGTTCTATGTTTTTGACATCATGTGCAAAAAACTTGCTTAGATACCCTTATTGGATTGCATCCTCAATCACATTTTTAAATTGGATACACTCGTTAGTATTATGCCTCTATTGCAGTGAAAATCAAAGTATTTATTTGAATTCCATCTTGAAGGATTTCCTCTCATTCTCTTTAACCATTGCAGAATGCCTCTTTGGTTACGTACGTCAATCAATATGTTTGCATTTAGACGATTAAGTGGTGTATGGACAGAATATGTCATGATGCATGGCCTCTTTTTATGGGTATTAGAACACTAATTATTATCTACTATAAGTCAATCTTTTGCACTCTTCTTCTTGTCGCCTTTCTGATCTCCTCTACTTCGATCAACTTCTCGGCAAACCTTAATGTTGTCTTCTTGGTGGATGTAAGACGTGGCTATGGCTTTGACCTTAGTAAATGTTCTTGACTTATTTTTGGCGAGAGATTGAAAAAGTCTTTATAGGGTTTAACACCATTGATTATTGCGTTGAGAGTAATGCTCATATTTAGCTCTAGGATCTGGATCATCTTGGGCATAAACCTGGTTAGATAGTTCCTGATAGATTCGTTTGATCTTTGCTTTATCATGTTAAGGATAGAAGAATCCTTAATAGGAAGCTTTCTTGCAAGAAGTATTAGAGAAACACTTCTGCCAAATCCTTGAAACATGAGATTGTGTTTGGCGTTAGATGTTTGAACCATGTACTAGTTGTGTTTCTCAATGTTGAGAGAAAAGTTTTGCAAGCCAAGGTGTTACTCAAGCCTTACAACTTAACCAAGGTGCAGTAGTACTTAAGCTGATCTTTAGGATCTCTTGTTTTATCATAAGTTTCAAATTGTGGCAACTTGATGTGCCATGGTATAACTTCATCCAAAATCTTATGGATGAAAGGGCTCTTCTTTATTTAAAATTGTTTACTCGTTGTAACAAGGGTGCTAACATGTGAGGGTCCGACATGGTGCACCTACTATGGTTGTTTTCCCTTGTTATTTTTCTTTAAAGTAAGGGTCGAAGGTCCCAATGTAACTTTAGCTTACTTTCTCAATAATTTAGGAGAGTAGATTGAGTCTCCATTGTTCTCGGCATTATTATCAACGTGTTCTTAGTTTTCATTTGGGTGGATGTTTCTATTGTTAAGGATCTTATCATGTTTTTTTATTGAGTTCCTAGTTTTCCTTAGTTAAATTGAGGCAAAGTTACTTAAACTTAGCTAAACTCTATTCATTAGTATGCTTACTTCCCCCCACTTGGCGGTGGGGGTGAAAAAGCAGCACCTGTACTTTTGATCATTCTTGTTCTTGCTATGTAGGTGTGTAGTGAAAAACAAATGGTGCAAAATGTGGTTGACTGATTTTGAGATAGGATCTGGTTGTTGTAAAAACACAAAAACCTAAGTAGTACTAGGGTTAGTTAGGTGTAGCTACTCTGATGTCTAAGTTAGTAAGTGTGTTTTGAGAAAGGTAAATAAGTATAAAGTTTAGGGTCTTAAGAGTTCTTATAATGCCTCCTCTTCATATTTATAGGTGAAAATTGGGTATCTAAAATGGCAGTCAATCATCAATAATAGGATACGTAGAGATCTCATAATCAAACACATGTTGAAGATATGGAAATAGTGGGCGGTTATGGAATAAGATTGTACTGGAACATAACTATTTACGCTATTTTCCTAAGTTTAAACCAAATGTGTTAATAGGTTAGGCTTTAAGGCCCATCGAATGGATTGAGCTTCAGTTGACACTAGTTGAAAGCAAAGTAACTCGACCTCATGTCAATTGAGTAAAATTTCTATCACTCCTAATGTTGAATTCTAAAGAGAAAGTAAAACTACCTTAAAAGATGTTTCTTAAAACCTAATTCTAGTTGAATGAAAGAATTAACAATAAGTTACAATCTATTCACTATTCTATTATATATTGTGTTTATAAAGCTTTTTATAGAAGTGTATGTATAAGGAAACTTTTAGGCTTTAGATCCTTCCAAAAATAAGAAGATTGATAGGGCATTGCATGTTCATACCTAAGGATTACAGCCATATGATCCTACATATGGTCTTTCTATGCTTCAAAAATCATAAAATAATTGAAGTAAGAGAAACATGCCTAAGACCATGGCCATAGTCCTCTCTAGACACCAATTTCTCTTCCAATTTTGTTCCTTTGCTTGTAATTTTGATTCATAGTCATTATCCATAGGTGTAATCCTTTCCAAGGCTTCAAAACTCATCTAAATCATCTCTTGATTTGCTAAACTTTGCCTAAAAACTCATTAAACTCTTCAAATCAATAAAATAAAGCTTAAAATTAAAACATAAACAACATCAAATTCAATACTAACACAAAAAAAAAAAAAAAATCTTATAAAAACATTGTAAATTAACTATAAAATATGTATGTTGCACACTCATTAAGCTATAATATGCTTCTCACCATCTTACACTCTTCTATACGAGAAGGCCCATCTTCAAACACTTAGTAAGCCTTAGTGATAATTTAGCTCTTAAGCACATCGAAGTTATTATGGTATCAAAGCTTAAGGTTTTGACTGGAAGTGCTTTAAGTAAGTTTATTATGTTGTTAAGTGTTTTGTATAGCTTTGGTAGTGATTGAAGTAGTATCGTTAATTGTTTCTATTGTAATAGTATTTGAAGTTATGTTGTGTTGATGCATGCCTAAGTTCTATTTTGAAGCTTTTGGGTGCTAATAGTGTTGTTGGGTATTGCTATGATGATTGCATTAGACTTGTAATTCGAGTGTTTGAAGAGTTTTTATTGTGGTTGTACCATACGAAGCGGTGTTACTGGGTTATTATTTATTTGTTGCATTTATTAAAATAGTGATTGTAGAAGGTTAGCTATTGAGAAAGCCAAAACTTAGTGTTCAAGGATGAATTATGGACGTCAAGAGTGATGCTCATAGCCATGGATGGCAAGGTAATCAGAACCTAAGGATGACTCTTAAGGAAATCGATGATTTGGTCACAATGATGACAAAAGACTATCTTCATGTAAAAATGGTTAATGCTAGAGGATCAATTTTTATCTTGCCAATTAGTTTCACTATATGTTGCACTCAAGCTAACTTATTCCGATTTGCTCCCCTGGTCTTAACCAAGGTAGTTGCAATTTATTATACCACATCCATTACTTAGAAAGGAAAAGTTTGATTTGGTTGAGGTCATCATCCCTCCCTCATCTTCCTTCTTAGAGAAGATGATTAACCAGAATCCCTAGTTGTACATGTTTGCACCATTTTCTAGATGCAAACACGATAGACACAGTTGGTTTACTTGTAGTAATCGCTACTAACAAAATTAAATTTATATAATACCTTGCTATGTCGCACATCTTATATGTACCTAGGACTATGGTCTCTAACTTATGCTCTAATACTACGTAAAAGATATCACATCCCAGAATAGCATAGGATGCACTATCACACAGGAATTTTGTTTACATTTAACAAAGGTACTATTTATAGCAAAAGAGTACTATTAAGGAGTTCAACTTTACATTTGATTACACAAAAGTGTACAACCTCAAACTCGACTAAACTTAAAAGACAATAGTTTTTTTTTTTTTCCGTTACATATATATAGATCCTTCTTAGGACTACGATCAAAATACAATAAGGCTTCTTTTCAAAAGTAGTTGACTCTATCCTATGCGCTCTCAAAAAGTCTTCCCCCAATTGATGGTGGTGCTTACTTAGATATCTTCTTGACCTTAAGATACACAAGTATACCCTCAACTCTTTACGTGCTAAATCTGAGTGGATAAAACAAAACACATAACAAGCCTAACATTCATTTGCAAACATCATTACCATAAGGTTTTCAATTTCATATTGAGAATTATCAATACAAGAAGTCTATGTAAGGAGTACATGCTATACTCTTGTACGTGACATCCATTGGAAAGGATATCTTATCCTAGCATAGATCTCGTTTGATTAGTCGACACTCCTAGGCAACCGCATATAAAGTCTAAGAACCTAAGGCAATAAAGAGCTACCATACCTAGCTTAGCTGATTCCACATTAAGTGGCTAGAATTGAATGAGCAATGCAAATCTATATGCCTAAAACCCATCCTAACAATATTCTAGTTTCTAGAAAACTTGACTCATAAGTTCTTTCGTGCCATGCCATGAATGTAACAAGCAAAATAACAACCCAACATCTAGCGCGAATCTCAAGTTTCATACTAAGAACAACTTAATTAACCTAGTTCCAATTTTGTGTCCAAGCTTTACATACCAATCTTTCATACAAGGTTCACTTAGGCAAACACCTAGAAGGATAGTTCAAGTTCTAAGCTTTCTAAGCAATACGACACCTCAACAAATCAATTATACATGAAGAAACATTTCACACAATAAATCTGCATTCAATGAAATTACCTACTTAATTAATCAATCACACAATCATAGTTTACGACACAATTGACTTCAAGTCAAGTAGACATAAGTTTACTTACACAAAAATAAAAATATCTACTTATCAGGGCTTGATAGTGGTAGAAATCCTACGCTTCACAACATTATCCTCCCTCACCTGTCATACCTAGGAAAATACATATAGCCCCCGAGTTAACTATGAGTCGAAACCAAACCCTTATGAGTTTGCGTTTGCTTATCCTTTCAAAATTACCTTTTTAAACTTTGATCCATACTCCTTCATTTCTTATTCGATTTTAGTAAACTTTATATCATCATGATTGTAATTTTGAGTACTATTCAAATATCTTAAAAAGTAAAACTGTTCAATGTGATTGTATGTTTCAAAATGCCTTTTTCTTTGCCAACTCAATTGTACGTTACCATAACTTCGTAATTAATCCCAATAAGCTTTATTTTTAAACTAAAAATCCTAAAATTTTACATTTCCCAAATTGGTTCGTACATATTATGTACCTAAAATGCTATTATTACATGAATTTAAGAAATGTCTTGCCAATATTAATTACTATTTCACATATTAGGCTAATATATAGGCTTACACTAGGAAAATTCATAATAAATAGTATATGACCCCAATTAATTCCAAGAAAAATACTATGAACTCACGAATATATATTTTAAATACTAGCCCTCAATAGTACTAATTATTTCACAAATATATACTCTAAATACTAACTCACAAATAACTTATCACTTATATTTGTAAAAATAGTGTTTTTAACTTGAAATTACGAAAAAGTAGAAAAATAAGCAAATTTATGTGTAAGATAAAAATAAAGTATTCCAAGTATTATTATAAACTTCCAAAAGTCAAAACATGTTAGGCTCATCCATTAATTCATTCAAAATCTAATTATTTCAACAAACCAGTAAAACTACTAGTTTTATTCAAAATAATTATAATAAATAGTAAATAGTTTTATTCTCAAAATTTTTTGTTGCCATAGCTAAATATATATATTGAGTATCTTATATACAAAATTCAAGTTGAAACAACAATATTTAATATATTTAAAAATTAGTTTAATTTTTGCCCAAATAGGGCATTTTCTTAAGCACCTTATATTTCTATTAGTTATTTAATTAGAATAAAATTGCCACATTACCATAATTAATTAACAAGATTTGATATTTTTAGAAAATAAGATAACATGGAAATTACACATGATTAGATGGTGGAGTCAATGAGTTTGGGGAGCTGGAGGGAATGACCATTGAGCTACATGATGGACATAATTGGATAACTTTGAAGAAGAGAAGAATAACAACTTCTATGAATTTGAAGAGCCCTATGCCGAAGCTCCAAGATGTCTTGAAAGTGTATAAATGTAGATGCCAAGCTTTGTTGGTAGTGGCTATTATTAGTGGATTTTCATCCTCAATAACGATTGCTTGGCATTTTATCGAGCTAGCTCAATTTGATGCATTTGCATTGCTTGTTATGACCTTAAGGGGGGCTTAATAGAATTGCATAAAATTTTCATATTACCTATGTACCCATGATACGAAAACCTCTTTATAAGTCAAAGATTGCAAGACTTTAAATGATTAGTCATTAAGGTTTTCAATTTTAATTAATTAACTTTCTATAAAATATAATTAATTATGGATATTCGATATTCTATGGTCCATCAGGATCGTAGAGAATCGGTATCCTTTACCAACTGATAAGATTAGGCAGTGAGGATCTAGAACTTAACTTAGGAAAGTTATAAAATCTAAATATAATATTAATAATTACATGTAATATTTTAAATTTAACTATACAATCTATCTTCAAATTCTAACTTTTATGCATCTTAACGCTAGTACTTAACACTTAGCTCTTAACTCATGCTTAATTATCTAACAACCTATAAGAGAAAACTATTAAGGAGTTAAGCTACACAAGCTTAGCGAGATATCCCTTATGCTATACCAGTAAATAGGTTATTAAACAATTTATTAACAAATATATGAATGTATGGATAAGCAGTATGCCAAACAATATATATGTAGTTAACTGGTGCTACATACAACATCGGATTTAATGCCCTTCGAAGTAAGGGTTAGAGATACATCGACACCAATCACAACCAAATTCTACTACCTAAGGTTTTTAACCATAAATTTAAATTCCATATTTTACAAAATATATTTTCATTTCAAAGAAATCTAGTAATACACAAAATCTTAAGTCTAGCGATGAGGTGGTTCCCATAGTCCACGCTTACACTCTATAGCGGTGGTCTCTAGACTTAACCCTCAGCCACCTACGGTTAGCATCTTTAATGCCAAGTAAACCTGCAAACTAAGGATAGGGTTTTGTTATATCAATGCTCTTGCACTATACTAATCAAATCATATGAGAATCTATCTCTCTAAGGCCCTTCATCACCAACTACATGGAGTAACAATCGGAACATTATATGCAATGTTCGTATTTATGCATGATCCATTTAATTTTAGTTAAGTTGAATATAATTAAGTCAATTTATGAGGTAGTAAACCAATATTAACAAATCATTCAATCATGCAGTAATAAATCAAGCAGCCAATTATTAAGCCATTATATTTCACAACATTTTATACAATATACAACCAATATTCAAGCACATGTATAACCCGAACCCCCATGCATCAAATTATTAATATTTACTTTAGGTACACTAATTACAAGCATAAAACAAGTATAGAGTTATCGGGAGCACTCACTTGATCATTGAGTTTATCAATGATCGTAATAGTCCACTTAGTAAGTTGGTATCCATTTTGAGATTACTTAATATTTAGGAAATACAAAAAGTAATGAGTATCTAAGTGGAATAGCTAAGCTATTTGCATATATAGTAATAACTACCTAAACTAGCTATTATTTCAAATGAAATCCTCAATTTGAGCATTTTCATTAATTGCCTATAACTTTTTTGTTTTAACTCCGATTTTTATGAATTTATAGTTGATTTTTATTGTTTTCAAATATACTTTCTCGTAGTGAGGTTTGTTTTAGATGTTGTAACCTGCATTTTCCATTAAGTTATAAAAATGTTACAAATTTTATAATTTTGACTTAATTAATTATAAAATATTATTTTAAGCTTCTTTTTTTTTTTACATATTTATGATTTAATAAATATCTAATTCTTATATTTTGTAATTTTCTTATTTTTGAGTTTATTTTATCATAATTTACGTATTTTTCCATTTTTAAGGTTTAATACTTATTTAATTTATTTTTACTATTTTAGTAATTTTCTAGTTAATTAATTATTTTATTATTATTATTATTATTATGAATTGAGTTAGATTTTATTAAGTGATGATGTGGCAGCATGAGCAGGTGCTACGTGTCATTTCCATGAATTGATATGTTTTTCAAATTTTTCTATTTTGGTATTTTACGTAATATTTATATAATTATGTTTATTATTATATTTTATTAAATTTTTCAAATTAATCCATTTTTCTCTTTTTTTCACACTGATGGCTTACATAATTATATATATTATCTTACTTTATTTTTTAATTTAGTATTATGTATAATTATGGCTTACATAATTATACATATACTAATTAAGTATACCCATATACTTGTATATATATACTATACTCTTAACATGTGTATTTTATACGTATACATATACTTATATAATTATTTTCCCTCAACCTAATTATACATATATACTTGTGTAATTAAATAATATCCCCTAAATATACTATGTGTTCTATATGCATATACATACATAGATGATATCCATACTTATATTATACTAATATTTTTGTACTTTGTACATATACGTATATATATATATTTGATCACATATTTATACATATATATAATGAAAATACATAGTATACATACTATTGTACATGCCTATATATATATGTACATATACCCACATCCTATATACTAACTATTGTATAATCAATTATAATACATATGTATACATAGTTATATCCAAATAGTTATACATATGTGAACTCATGGACGTGGTATAATACCAACTTTTTTATAAACTTCAATACATGTACATAGATTTCTTTTTGCAAAAATAATGGATACAAAATACATGTACATGATAGAATACATGTAAATAATTATTACAAAATAAATATAATATACATACTACTTATCTATTTCTCTTAATAATTTGGTGAACAATGGACTGGAGAGCTTCTTCTTCTTCTTCTTCTTCTTGCTTTACTAAGGTAATTGAAATAAAAAAAAAAATTAAAAAGGAAAGGAGCATAGGTTTCATAGTTTTGGGGAAAATATGTGTCGATGGGGTTTTGTTTCTTATGTTGAAAAAGTGTGTGGGTGTTTGTCTCTTTTTTTTTTTCCTTCCAGTAGACATCAACTTTGCAAGGGAAGAGGGGAAAATAAAATGAAAAAGAAAAAAAAACAAACAAACAAGATGAGATAAGGTAATTAATGGATGTGATAAGAACCTTATCTAATATGTTTGTTTTGTATAAATAATGAGCACATGGTAAATTGCATCATTCAAGTGTCTACTGAAAGCTTGAATATGGAAACTTAACATGGCAAGGAAGAAAAATAGGAGAGGAAAAGGAAAAGGAAAAAGACAAGAAGAAAGAAGGAAAAAAAGAAAGAAAAATTAGAATTTTCTAAACATAAAAAAATTATAAATTTAATAATTATGAAATAATATTGAAATTTTATAAAATTTATTAATTAAATTGTTACTCATTACGTTTATAATATTTAAGAGTTATCTTAACATGTTCGTTAATAATTTTATACTATTATGCATATTGGTTATTGATTATATTTAATTGGGGTTTTATTACTATTAGGGTAAATTTAGTCAATTTATAAGCTTAAAGTGATAGTTTTAGGGTTTTTTTTTTTTTTTCAAGTTTGAGTTAAATCTCGAGTATTTACGTGTACATAAGGTTTTGGGTTTTTGTATGCGATTAAGGTTTCGATCAAAATATTAGGGTTTTTCTTACTTATAATATATTCAAATTTGTAATTTAACAAAATTTCTATCTTACTCGATCTTATCGATTCATAAAGTTATCTATAATACTAGAGTTTAATTCTATTATCAAATAACTAAATTCGTAAGGTTTACATTGCTAACTTATTACGATGACTAAGGGAACTCCGAGCTTGATTGTTTAGTAAGCCAAAAAGCCTAACTTGCCTTAATTAAACATTCAAATTCAAAAGGGAGGGTGCAAACAGTTTAGCAACTACCAGCCCTTAACCACATAATAACACTCTTTATGGAATTGGGCACATGACTAAATTTTTAAGTTGCCATGTATCTCTAATAGTTTAATTGTTTGAGTAATGTAGCTATAAGATGCATGTCTGTAAATATGAGATGAAGATCACTTGTGGGAACTCTTTGTACACTCTTATTGCTATCTTACTTACTTATCTCATAAACACATAAACTAATACTAACCTAGGCATGGGATTGACTATGCTAAACCTCGATACCCCTAAAGCTTTACTTGTTTCACTCTTACAAGAATTAGCAGCTTGTATGGATTTCAACTAAAAACATTTTTGCATCATCTATTTTGAAGCATCTTGATGGTAGCTAGGACATGACTTATTGTTAGGACCTTATAGAAGGCCTAATAGGATTACTCAAAATTTTTATATCATGTGTGTACTCATGATACGATAACCGCCTTGCAAGTTAGAGATTGTGAAACTCAAAATAATTAATCACTAAGTTTTTTTATTTTTAATTAATTAACTTACCGTAAAATATATGTAACTATAGATATCTGATATTCCATAGTTTCTCAGAATTATAGAGAATTGGCATCTCCTACCAAATAATAAAATAGGGTAAATCAATCTTATAAAATTACCTGAAATACTAAATTACACCAAACTTTGGCATATAAACATTTTATACAAAAGATGTTTCTGTATTATCTATAAGATTCTCAACTAATTCTAACATTAATATACTTATCTTCACTTTACACTCAACGCTCGAGATTTATCCTAATCCCAGCTTAAATGAACCTACAAATGAAACCATAAGAGAATGAGTATAAAAATGCTCAGTGAGTTCATTTATCACTACTATCGTTCAAGTAAGTTATCAAATGTTATTAGCATACATGCAAACTATCTACATACGGAATAAATGCATGCACAATGAATGCAAGCAACACCTCTATAGGAGTCTGAAACTATGGAAAGTGTAGAAGTGTATCAACTACACTTCGATTATCCCCTGTATTTACCCTCATAGAGTATCTCACCTTAACCGTATGAGGTTATATGGGGGTACCATTCCTTTAGGTGACACTCGACTATTACCTTAGTCAAGAAAAAAAAAATACTAATCCAAATAGGTTGACCTTAACTAAGGCCATCTACCATCTAAGGCCCCTCGGGCACAACTAAGCAAATTCTCTCACTATCAAAATACATCGAAAACCCTATGGGCATAAATATGCAAGTCCTCTTGCAATCAAAATCTATCGAAGGCCCCATGGGTACAATAAAGTGAGTCATTTCGCTATCAATTGGAGATTCTATGCTAGCTTTGCCTTAACAATAAAAATATCATTTATGAGTACTATAAGCCCTTATAGAAATTGTACAAAAATAAGTTTAAGATTGGAAAAACGTTTTCTAAAAATACTTCCCTTAAAATTTTGCAAAGCTAGCACTAAACCAAAGTAGGACTGATAAGAAGATAACATAAAAGCTCAGCGTAAGGCTGCCCAAAGTAGGACTGATAAGAAGTGTGATAAGAGTAAGACGAGAGCAAAAGATCAACTTGGTGGTCGAGATGATGAATACTCAAAAGGGGGTAATAATGAGGAAAAGGCCATGAATTCCTACCTAATCCATTCATATAACCATCAATTGGCCAATATCAGACATATATTATTAATGGAAGTGCGGATTCAAATAAGTACTATGACTTTCATTGTGATAAAGAATACAATATAGATGAGTGTATGCAACTCAAGAATGCTATTGAGGATGCAGTTGGCTAATGATGCCAAGAGCATCGAGAGACAACATATAGGAGAAGGGGCAAACAAGATCAGGATGATTGGCCTCCTTAGGCCAAAAGGGAGGCAAGAGAAGGAGGTAATAACAATAGGGGCCCATATGGTGTTATAAACACCATCATTGGCAAGCCCTTGAATTTAGGTCAATCCTACTCTTCGAGCTTGACTGATGCCATGAATTATGTTTGTAATGTATAGCATAAGAAAATGAAGGTTAGTAATTCCATAACTTTCATAAAGAAAGACTTCAAAGACATATAAAGATCTCACAATGATGCATTAGCGATCAGTGTAAGAATTGTGAACTTTGAAATCAAGAACTTAATTGACATAGGGAGTTCGGCTAATATTATATTCCAACATGCCTTTGACTAGATGAAGCAAAAAATTAAAGCAAAATTGAAATCGTATGACTATTAGCTTGTATAAATAACTAGGGTAATCACGCTCCCAATTCAAATCAGAGATGATGATAATGTAACAAAAGAAAAAGTGGACTTCCTCATCATCAAATGTTAGTTGCCCTATAACATGATCATAGGTAGACCATTTCAAAATTTGTTTGGCATAGTTTACTTGATTGCACACCTAAAGGCTAAATTCCCCACTCTTATTGGGGTTGGAGTTTACAAAGGAGATCAACAATTAGCAAAATCACCATATCTAAGAGCACTCAATTACGAGGAAGTTTTCTATGTCGAGGCAAATCTTGAAGGTAGGCTTAGTAACATAGAAAGTGTCGAAGATGAGGTTGACGAAATAAGGCTTGGAAGTGAGTCAAATAAGATCACTAAGAATGGGAAGCCTTTGCAAATGAAGCTTAAAAGGGATTTGATAAAATTTCGCAGGATAATGCTAATGTGTTTGCATGGGCTCCCTCAAACATGCTGAGCATCCGAAAAGCAATCATGACATATAAACTAAAAATAGATCCTAATGTGAAAGTCATTCAGTAGAAGAAAAGGCATTTTGCCCTTGAATGACAAGCTACAATTGAAGAAGAGGTCTAAAAAATTGTTGAAAGTAGGATTTGTATGAGAAGAGCCTTACTCAACATGGCTAGCCAATTATTTATGAGTCAAGAAGTCAAATTGCAAATGGTGTATGTGCATAAACTTCACCAATCTAAATAAGGCTTACTCTAAAGATTGTTTTCCCCTTCTAAGAATTGATCAGATGGTGGATTTAACCACCAAACATACTTTGCTTAGCTTCATGGATGCATTTTTCAGATACAACTAAACTAGAATGGAAAAAGATGACTAGCTACATGCTTCATTTGCTACAAACTTTGGATCATACTGTTATATCATCATGTCATTCGAGCTGAAGAATGCTGGTGTGACCTATCAATGGCTAGTGACAAAGATGTTTAAACCTCAAATTCATTGCAATGTCTAAGTGTATGTTGATGACACGATAGTTAAGAGTAAGGAGGAAGACTAGCACCTTATTGATCTCTATGAGACTTTGGATACGTTAAGGAGGTACAACATGAAACTAAATTTGCAGAAATGTGTTTTCAGAGCTACATAGGCCAAGTTTAAGGTTACATGGTAACCCAATAAGGAATTGAGGCAAATCCAAGAAAGATAGAAGCTATTAAAAACATGAAGTCGCCAAGCAATGTCAAGGAAGTATAAGAATTAACAAGTCAGATTATGACTTTGAATAGGTTTGTCTTTAAGAGCATGGATAGATGTGCTGAGTTTTTCAATGTTTTGAAAAACCCTAAAGAGTTTAAGTGGACCGATGACTGTGAGGCTACATTTAAGGAGTTGAAAATTTTACTATCATCTCCCTTAATACTTTTGAAACTTGTTCTTAGGAAGGATTTGTTCCTTTACTTGTTTGTTAGTGGCCAAGCTCTTTGTTCCATATTGGTCTGTATGTAAGGGAAGATGCACCTATTGATCTATTATGTGATTCGTATATTACAAGACTTATAGCAATGTTACACAAAGATTGGAATGTTTATCTTAGCGATGGTAATATTTGTTGGGAAGCTAAAACCGTGCTTTGAAGCTCACCAAATTGTAGTCCTTATAGAGTAACCATTGTGGCAAGCTTTACAAAGACCCAATTCCTCGAGAAGAATGATGAAGTATGCCCTTAAATTGAGCACCTATGGTGTCTAGTATAAATCTAAAATGGCATTAAAAGCATAAAAATTAGTAGACTTTATGGTAGAATTCATAGGTGAAGAGGATAGTATCGAGTTGTTTGAAAGACCTATCTTGAAGTTATATGTGGACAACTCTTCTATGCAAGAAGGTAGTTGATAAGGATCGAAGAAACAGCAGTGGATCTCAAAACAGGGTTAGAATGGGTTGAATGGGTTTGATGGACGAGAAGTGAGATGGTTGGTTTTAACGGTGAAAGTGAATGGATATCACGCACTAAGATACAAACATAATCAAGGGTTTGAGCTTGAAATAGGTTTTAATATAACTCACGAACACTAAATGTTGCTCGAGATTCAAATGAAGGTTAGATGCAACTCACTAACCAGTTCAAATGAAGGGGTTCACCATAATCTCAAGGTCAAGATTGATAAGAACGTAGGAGAGATTAAAGAGCTTAATCTATATTCGATAATTCGGTAAATGCTAGCTCAAGAGTAGCCTTGCTCAAAAAGGAAAAGATTCCAATTGCAAGAGTATACTTTTCTATCTAATCTCGTGTATTGATGTCTATGTCTCTATCTCTGTTTGATGTTTACAGATGTTACTATCTATAGCAAGTCCTAAACGTACAAGGCCCTAAACCCTAAAGAATTAGGTCCATAAATAAAATAAAGGAAAACATGTACAAGAATACGAAACTGTATGTTTTACAAGGGGAGTCGGCATGTAGTCACTCGGCATGTCTTGGAAGGAGTAGTATCTGAACCGAACGAGGTTAGCAATTGGATGTGTAGGTTCAGGAAGGAGTCCCTAAAGTCTTGTAGTGCTTAGCTTAGACACCAGAAAGGTTAGCCTATAATTGCCGAGTTCTAGAATCAGTTATCACAAGTCTCTCAATGCTGTGCCAAGTGGTTCTTTGGTCTTAAGTATTCGGCCTTGTGGTATCTCGGTACCTTAGCTAACGATAGACTTGATGCTAAGTGTTTATCTTCCTTCCTCTCATCCTTATGGCTTCTGCTTGGCCTCAGTAAGCTTTGATAGGCCTTGGCTTTGGATAGGTCTATCATGGCTTATATATAGTCGGAAGCTGATTCTCATCAGTAGTTGAGCAGGACTTGTTTTGTAAGGGCCACACAATTTAAAAATTTATTATCCACTAAAGTTTGGATTTACGATAAGCAACAATGAGGCCAAGTGTGAAGCCTTAATTGTTGGACTAAGATTGGAAAAGGAAGTTGGAGTTGAAAAGATTGAAGTGTTCATAACTGCAGCTAATCATCAACTAAGTCAAAGGGGATTATGTAGTAAAAGAGGAAGTAATGAGCAAGTATATACCATGGTACGAATGTTCATAGAGGAATTTTCATCCCTTACCATTGTGAAAATCTTAAGGCTATAGAACATTGCTACCATTAAACTGTCAAAATTGGCCAATACATTGCTTTTAGTCTTGAATGAAAAACTCTTTATTGAGTATTTGTCGATTAAAAGCTTGGAAGTGTTGGAATAGTGTTGTGAAGTGCAGTCCTATCCAAAAGAAAAATCTTGGATGGATCTAATCATCGAGTACCTAAGGAATGGGGTACTTCCCTTTAACAAGAAGGACGCTCAAAGGCTTATATATTAAGCTATGAATTACACTATGATTAACAACGAGCTCTATAAGTACGGCTTTAGCTAATCATATCTTCGTTGTCTTGTGCCTAAGGAGACATAGTGTGTTCTTGCCAAGCTGCATGTAGGGAAATGAAGCAAATGTTAAAGCTCAGATGTACATTCATACATTAAGGCTCGGCTACTATTGGTTGACCATGAAAGAGGATGCCAAGAACGCAGTGTTGCGATGCTCACAATGCTAAAAACATAAAGTTATGAGTCATGCTTCATCAAGCTAACTACATAGCTTGTCTAACCTTTCGCCTTTTGCTCAATGGGGATTGGATATCCTTGAACCTTTTCCCAAAGCCACTAGGCAACGACAGTTTATATTGATTGCAATTGATTATTTTACCAAGTGGGTTGAAGCTAAAGTAGTAGCAATGATAACTAGATAAAAGATTGAGTCATTCATGTTAAATTTCATCTTGATAAGATTAGGGGTTCCTTTTGTGATTATAATTGATAATGGTCCGTAATTTGACAAAGACAGATTTAGAGCTTTTTGCAAGGGCATATGATTGAATTACACTTCAGTCGCTTAACCCTAAACTAATGGATTGGTGGAGGCCATTAACAAAACCATACTGTATAGTTTGAAGCAAAGGGTTGATTAAGCTAAAGGAAAGTGGCCTGATGAACTCCCTAATACCTTATGGGGATGCAAGACCACCCATAGGACATCAACAGAGGAAACTCCATTAAGGTTGGCATTTGGATCAAAGGCTATCTTACCTATTGAATTAGAATTGCCTAATTTGGGGATTCAAGGGTTTAGTATCATGGTAAACCAAGTTAATTTGATGGCTAACTTAGATACCATTGAAGAAATCTGAGACATTGCTAAAGCGAGAGTTGCCACCTATTAGCATAAGGTAGTACAATATTATAATCCAAAAGTTGAGCATTAAGATTATTTGACCTAAAGACTTGTTCTATAGAAAAATGGAAGCAACGAGTGTGTGGGACACCTAAGGGAAACTCACTGCCAATTAGGAAGATCTAGTACAAGTTAGAAAAGTTGTATGCAATAGAGCTTACATATTAGAGAGATTGATGAGCAAATCATTCTTTGAGCATAGAATTTTGAGAATTTATAATTATTCTTTGAGTAGCCACATTTAATTTTCTGTTTAATGTTTGTTAATCCAATGGTTAGTTTCTAGCTTTTGACATTTAATGAGTAGCAATACCAGATGTAATGAAACACTAAGTTTGTTCCCTAATCTATGAGCCTATCCCTAATTTATTGCACTATACCGCACATTCAAGAGTACCTCGATCAAATCATGATTAAAGAATAACATGTAGTTCAAGCACGAACTAATCTTAAGTTCTGACCTAACATAATTAACGAACTTTAAATAATTTTGACAATAAGTTCCAACCTAATTTAGTCAATAGACTTAAGGTTAATGGATAAATGCCTATCGACCTAATCAAGTTTGAAATTCATGTAAGCACATCATACTTTAGCTTATTGAATAAGTAGCACATGAAATGACACATGCAAAAATTAAATTAATATGAATGATTGTAGTAAAAAAATTACAAATAGAAAGGCAAGCATCCCAACCTAATAATGTTTAAATCATGAGCAAATATTTAGCTGGACATCTTTCGGAAGTGTTTTGCTTGAGGACATCAATTGGACAAGTATCTTGGTTGACATGAGACACTTCAACTAGGGCAAGAGACAGTTAAACTGGAGTAGGAGATACTTATTTTGGAGTAGGCTCCTTAGAAGGCAAG
The DNA here is from genome assembly GCA_024138015.1 of Lumnitzera littorea. Lineage (NCBI taxonomy): Eukaryota > Viridiplantae > Streptophyta > Magnoliopsida > Myrtales > Combretaceae > Lumnitzera > Lumnitzera littorea. The sequence goes on along the minus strand of JAMXBB010000009.1, from coordinate 56,751,513 downwards.
GGGTTTTTAGTAGTAGTAGGGAGATCACTAACTTAGCTTCACTCATCACCTTCCTCCTCAATGCCAACATCTTCCTCATCATCACTACCATCATCATCATTATTGAAATTAGCAAAGTCAAGGCAAGGTAGTTGATAATCGGGGTGAGCCTTCAACACTTCCTCCTTAGCAAGCTATACCCCCTCCACTAACTTCCTTTTGAGCAACCTCTCATACCATCTACTTAGTGTGATGATTTTCAAGGTCTCCTCTATAGAAAGCTTTTATTTGGAAACCTACTCCAATTCAACAATTCGAGCTTCAAGGTTGGAAGTATTAATCTCCAAATTCTTTATATGAGCCCTTAGCTTGTCTTCCTCTAAGGTTAAGGAAATTAGTAAGGATCACGGACTAATCACTCACTCTTGAGCCTGAAGACTTACCCATATGGTTTGCCAAGCTTTCTAAGGTGAGTTGAACTTTGAAGAGTAATCCTATATCTAGTTCGACCTATTGGATTACTTCACTCTCCATCTCATTAAAGAGACTCCTAAGGTGACCGACCTATTTCTAAGTCGACCCCTTCTCAATACATCAATATAAGGTCAAGCATTGAACCCATCTATTGCTGACTTGATAGAGTACTGAGGCCAAGCTACACCTGATCTTGAGCCGACTAACTAAGGTTGATCGACAATAGGCTACCTCTAAAACCAATCCTTCCTCAATCTGAAACATCTAAGCTGCTAAGCACCCAACCTTGACTTAATCTACTCAAAACTTGTTTTGTCTAGTAAACAACATCATTAGGACTGCAAAATGGACAATTGATACACGCTCCATTCTCTAACATTTGTACTATCCTTTTGTACCCAAATATCCCCTTTTTATTTAACTACAACTCTTCCCTTGTAATTTATCCCTTTTCCTTTTCTAGTAAGAATCTTCTTTTTTTTTTTTTTTTTTTGTAATTTGCTTATACTTAGGACTTGCCCTAATTGGTTCATATAGATACTTGTAATTTATAATAGCAACAACAAACTAGTAACATTAGACATTCCTTCTCTTATGTGAGCTAAGTATCCCTTTGCTTACTTTCGTTTGCTCTTATCTAGTCAATTTATGAGCATGGATTAGTAGAGAGTACCTTTCAACCACACTTATATGTAATATCAAGTGTGACCTAAGCTTGTATGAGGTGTTGGTGTATTATATCCACCATCGGTGCATAAGAACCCTTACTTAATTTTCAACTATCATTTACTCTTTAGACCATCTTTGCTTACTCTCATTTGCTCTTATCTAGTCAATTTTTGAGCATAGATTAGTGGCAAGTACCCTTTAACTACACTTATATGTAATATCAAGTGCGACCTAAGCTCGTGTGAGGTGTTGGTAGGTTATAGCCACCATCAATGCATAAGAACCCTTGCTCAACTTTCAACTATCATTTACTCTTCAGACTATCTTGTAGTTTGGATCCACCCCTGATTGCATGATATTAGTAGTTGTGTGTTCCCTTCTTGGTGATTCATATTATCTTGGTATCAAAGCTTGGCTATATTTAACCATGTTTCTACTACTTAGTGCTCTAAGTGGCTTACTACTGCTGTAAGTGTGTGTTATAAATTGTCTATGGTTGTTGTGAGTATTTAGTGTTAAAGAAGTTTATTGCTCTATTTTCCCTTATTTCTTGTACGTGAAATAGAGTTTGAGTGTTTGTTTGTTTATCTTGTATGGTTGTAATAGCTGTTAGTATGTTAGGCATTGTTTTATTGTTGTTCATGGAAGGAAAATTTTTAACTATGTTTTAGTTGTTAATCTCTTGAATAGACGATAATGTTCAATTCTAGTGTTCAAGGAACTCTAGGCAATTAAGAGAGTGGCACTCAAAATGGCCAAGACCAACAAGGAAGTTTTACACCCAAGTTCGTAAGTAACCAATTGGATAGACTTATTGAGCTGGTGGCTAGTCTACTAACTGCCATAAACGAAGATAAACAACGAGCCAGAAATGGTCCTTATAGAGGACGAGCTAATGAACAGCTAGAGAGAGGCAACAATCGCTGCATCTGAGGTAATGCCTTAGCTCGATCACTCCGAGCTAGAGAAGTAGGTAGAGTTGCTAAGCGTAGACTAACATTAAAAGAGATTGAAGAGGAGGATGAGGAAGTAAGTGATGAGGTGGAAGAGTATTATGAACTTGAGGAGGAGAATGTCAAAGCTCATAGAGTGGAAGGGTTAAGGATGCATGTCCTTAGTTTTTCTAAAAGTGGAGATGTTAAAGACCACTTAGATTAGGTAGATAAGATTGATAAGCAATTTGAATGCCATGAAGTGCTTGATAATGTTAAGGTTAGACTTGCTATGTTGGAGTTTGTTGGATAAGTCATCCTGTAATAGAAGAATCTATAAGCCACATATAGAAGAGAAGGAGAACCAGAAGTTAGGAGTTAAGATGAGATGAAGATTTGTTTTGAGCTACGATTTATAGGACATCTTCAAGAGATTATAGGAGTTGATGTAAGGAGGATCAAGTGTTGATGTGTATGTGAAGGAGTTCCAGATATTAATGATCTAATGCGAGGTTATTAAGCTTAAGGATCGAAATGTATCCTTATTCATTAGTGGGCTAAAGTATGAGATTAGAGATATTCTAAAGACCATGGATATTAGATTACTTGATGAAGCTATCTAAGTTGTACAAAGAATCAAGAGGCCTTGAGTAGGAAGATTCTGAGCTTCAATCAGTCGACCTACTAGTAGTTGACTTATTTTGAGCAGAGTTATGCAATCTAAACCAAGCAAGATTGCTAAGATTTGACCTACTCAAACTACTCGAGCCAAAGAGAAAGAGATCTTGAGGAAATTTAAGAAAGGCTACTGAGATCAAATGCTTTAAGTGTCAAAGGGTTTGCATATAAGGCTACATCATGTCCAAATAGACGAGTGATGGAGATTAAGGGAAAGATGTTGACCATTGAAGTCAATAGTATTGATTAAGAGATTGAGGAGCATAAAGAATCTAGACACCTTGAATAGTCTAAGGAGGAGGAGATCATTTATAGTGAAGAGGGTGATTTTATGCGTATAACCTTAGTGTTGAGGAGAGCAATGAGTGTGAGTCTTGTGCTTGAGGACGAACAGTGGGAAAATTTATTCCACATTGGCTGAAAGGTGAGCGGGTCATTATGTTCCTTAATTGTTGATAGTGGCAACTACACCAATGCAGTGTCTACTTTTATGGTCCAACAATTGAAGTTGCCAATCAAGCCTTACCCTAAGCCTTATAAATTGCACTGGCTTAGTAGTAAGGGAGCCCTATAAGTGAATAAACAAGTGACTATGTCGATTAATATTGGAAACTATTGAGATGATGTACTCTATGATTTGTCGCCCATGAGTGCATCCCATAATCTTTTTAGATGACCATGGATGTTTGATTAGAATGTGATTTGCAATGAGGGGAAGAACACATGTTCCTTAAATCATGAAGGTAGGAAGGTGAAGTTAAGCCTTATGATTGCTAAATAAGTTAAAAACATGTAGACTCAACTAAGTCAAGCTTTGAAGAAAGAGGCCTTGATGATGACTTGAGTTGAGTTGAAAAGAGCAATGAAGCTTGAAGAGCTAACCTATTTGTTGGTTAGAAGGCTACTAGAGATGACGAGATCAGAAAAGGAATTGCTACCTGCTGAGGTGAAGTCCCTATTCGATGAGTTTGCCTACTTGTTTTAAGGTGAACTGCCAAAAGGTCTACCCCCATCGGAGGCATTGAACATGCAATAGACTTACAGCCAAGATCCACTCAACTAAATAAGCCTGCCTATTGGCTAAATCCTAAACAAGCTATTGAATTGTAGAGGTAGGTAGATGAGCTGATTAAGAGAGGGTGTGTACGAGAGTCCCTTAACCCATATACCATACTAACTCTGTTAGTGTCGAAGAAGGATGGAACATAGAGGATGTGTATGGATAACCAAGTAATCAATTGCATTACCATCAAGTATAGGTATTCTATACCAACGCTAGATGACATACTTGATGAGTTAAATGGAGGAATTTTTGTTAGTTTTAAAGTACAAGAATGATAAGAAAAATGTAGTGGTCGATGCCTTATTGAGATGACATTCCCTCTTGACTGAGCTGCAAACTAGACTACTTAGATTTTTCGTGATCAAGGATTTGTCTGCTGAGGATCCACACTTTGGATTGATCTATGCTAGATGTTAAGAATTTCGAACGTTAGATGTTAGGAATTTAGAACGCTAGATGATTACTACAGGGAAGATGGATACTTGCTTAGAAAGAGGAGATTGTGTATCCCAACCTATTCTATGCGAGAATTGCTAGTGTACGAGGCATATGGTAGAGGATTGTTTAGACATTTTGGTAAGCGCCAAACTCATGAGGTACTAGCCTCTACATTCTTTTAGCCAAAGATGATGAAGGATATCCAAACTATACTGGAAAGGTGTACTACTTGTAGAAAGGCAAAGAGTCAAGTCAAGCTGAGTAAGGACCATATTTACCTTTGTCAATCTCGACCAAACCATTGTCTAAGTTGAGTATGGACTTTATGTTAGGTTTGCCGAGGATGTCTCATAAGAAGGACTCTATCATTGTGGTTATGGATTGATTTAGCAAGTTAGTACACTTTGTGCCCTGCTTTAAGACTAACGACACTTTGGCTATCTCTTTTCTTTCCTTACAGGAGGTCATCAAACTTCATGGAGTGCTTAAGACAATTGTTTTGGGTTGTAGATCCAAAATTCATAAGCCATTTCTAGAGAACATTATTGTTGTTAGGTGATTTTGGATTAAGACTTTAAACCTGCAAAGAAAGAGAAGGCTATAATCATATCGACTTGTTGCAAAAATATGAGGACACATAAAACTCCTCGAAAGCTCAAATTGTGGTAGCTAAGAATGTGAGCATAAGGATAAAGATGGAGGCAAGAAAGTATCAGGATGAACTTACTACTGAGAAATTGGCACATTCTTTAGCTATTGAGGAAGTCTTAAGTCTTAAGGCCAAGGTTGATGAGCAATATAAAGAGGCTAAAGACTTAAAGGAAGAGCTATGTAAAAAGAAGGAAGAGTGCTAGGGTTTGGGTTGAACACTTTACTTGATAAGTGACGAGGAAGATAGGCTCAGGATGCAAATAAAGGAACTAGAGACCAACAACTTTGGACTATAAAGTCATATTGCCAAATTAGAGGAGGCAATGAAGAAAGGGCCCTCTATTGAAGAGGCACTTAAAATCGTGACACTAAGTTAACAATACAACAGATTATTAAGAAAAAAGTTATTGGAGGAGGTTCAAGTGGCAAGAGAAGAAATCCTTAAGTTTTACCCTGACTATGATCTCTTGTGCTTAGACTTCACCGACATTGATGACAAAGTCAGTCGTTGTGATGAGGAAGATGATAATGATTCAGGTGCTAAGAATAATATGTAGGGTAATAATGAAGCTCGTGTCAAGGACCCTAGAGATGATGAAGATCATTTGTCTAAGGAAATCCTCAATAAGCACAAACAGAAATCTACCTATTCTAAAATCCCAAGCATTAGAAAGGAAATATGCTCCAATAAGGCTTCGTCTTCCGATCAATAGAATGCCTCTACTCGGTTCGAGAATAAATCATAAGATTGTTTCCCCTTTAATTAGTTTATCTTTTTTATGGGTAATATTTAGCCGAGTGATTGAAAATTTAACATTGTATTTGTTATTAATCTTATGCACACTTCCTTATGCATAATTTAATAGTTTTAGCATGTTTATTTCATGCACTTTACCATTTCTTAGTATGTTTTATTTCACACATTGAACATTTTTAGCTTGGTTTATTTCACATGCTAATTTTCTCGACATGTTTTGTTTCACACAACTATCTTTCTCAGCATGTTTTGTTTCACTTTCAATGTATTGGGTACCTTTTATAAAGGCTGTCCATAAGTCATTTGAGACATGGACTAGTTGCTTAGTTTATGCCGTGAGATTGCTTATCAAAACATTTATGTCCATTAATCTGTCGTGTGGCTAAATTATAAAGTTCATTAACCATGATAGGTTTGAACCTTAAGAAAAAAAACATTAATTTGTTCAGTGTAATTTGAACCTTAAACGATAATTCGTTGATCATAAAAAGATCAGGAAGAGGAATAAATAAAAGTTGAAACTTTGAACATAGCATAATTGTTTTTTGAAACAATTGAACAAACGAGAATGCTCATAACATTAAAAAATTAATTAAAATAAAATTTTAGGTTCTCAGCATTCCAAGCATGAGGGATCATTATTTCGACCAACCTTTCTAGTGGATAGGTCCCCTCATTAATGACTTCTCAAACCCTAATAGGATCCTTACAATTTATGCCGAGCTTCCTTTACTTCTCTTGCATGCCAATCACCTCTAATTTACGATAGACCAAATCTCTAGGTCGAAAAACCTTATGCTTTACCTTCTGATTATAATACTTAGCTGCCCTATGTTGATATGCTGTAACTTTAGCTCTCGCAACATCTCTAATTTCCTCAATAGTATCCAAATTTTCCATTAAGCTGACTTAATTACTCATCACATCAAAGTTTTATGTACATATAATTGGCATGTCCAATTTAATCGATAAAACTACTTCCATACCATAAGCCAATCTAAAGGGCGTTTCCCCCATTGTGGTTTTGTGGGTAGTCCGGTATGCCTATAAAACATCCTGTAATTTGTCAGCCTATTTTCCTTCGGCTTGATTAACCTTCCTTCTCAAGCTGTGTAAGATGCTCTTATTAATAACTTCCACTTGCCCATTAGTCTGAGGGTAAGCTACATATGTGTAATTTTGGTAGATGTCATATTTCTCACAAAATGCTCGAAATTTGTTATTGTCATATTGTGGTCCATTGTTTGTAATTATCATAAATGGGACTTTGAATCTTGATATTATGAAGTCGAGGATAAAGGCTTCAACCTTTTGTTCTATTATCGTTGCCAATGCTTTGGCCTCTGTCTATTTCGTGAAATAATCCACAATAACAATGATGAATTGTTACTAGGTTGTGGACTTTAGAAATGGTTCGAGTATGTCTAATCCTCACTAGGTAAACAGGCAGGGATTAGACAAGTAACATAATTCAGTAGAAGGCACATGACTCGGTGCATCATGCTTTTGGCATTGTGGACAATGCTAAACATATGTTCTCGCGTCATCTTTTGTTATTGGTCAATAATAGTCGAGTTGTAGTGCACAGATAAACAACATTTGTGCTTTTACGTAGTTGTTGCATATACTGCTGTATAGCTCAAATAACACCTGTTGGGCATCTCTTAGAGAAAGGCATCGAAGATAATGTTGGGATATACTACGTTTGTTAGTTAATCATCTATTAGTATGTAATTCGTGACTTGATAAACCAATCTTTGAGCCTTTCTCCTATCATTAAGAAGGGAACCATCCCTTAAATAATCCACAAGGGGATCCATCCAGGATTGCTCTCTCGGGTAAGGAGCTAATTCATAGCTTTATGGGACAATTACTAAGCTCTCGTGTAGGAGAAACTCAACAAAGAGTTTATCACTCAAATTAGGAAATGCCCTATTGGCTAACTTTGACAATTTGTCGGCAACAATGTTCTTACTCCTTAGTATTTTATGAATTGAAAAGGACCGAAATTCTTCTATGAGCATTCATACTATCAACAAGAACTTGCTCATTTCCTCTTCCTTCACTGCATAACTTCCTTTGACTTGATTCACCACAAGCTGTGAATTGGAGAAAACTTTGAGTTTCTTGACACTTCCTTTGCAAGCTTGAGTTTAACTATCAAGGCTTCAAACTCCACTTCATTATTGCTAGCTGGAAATCCAAATTTCAAGGCATAATTAAACTTGACATTATGGAGTTCTTGTAGTATTAGGCTCGCACCACTTCCCTCTCTAGTGGTGGAACCATCGACATAAAGATACCATATCGGTTTCTTAGCAATTTCCACTTTGTCCTCTTTACCTATGAACTTAGCCAGGAAATCTACCAGCACTTGAGCTTTTAATGCTGTTCTATGTATGTACTATACACCATAGGTAGTTAGCTCTAAGGCATATTTCATCATTCTTCCCAAGGAATCTAGCCATTGTAATGCCTACCGCAAAGGTTGATTGGTGAGGACTATAATTTGGTGGGCTTCAAAATATGGTTTCAACTTCTTGTTGAAAGAACCATTGCTAACATGAAATTTCAATTTTTGTATATCAATGCTCTAGTCCTTGAAGGACATGACTTATGTAATAGATTAGTCAATGCTCCTTTTGGTAGATTCGGAGTTAATAGAGAAAAGTGCTCAGTAACTAACTGGTAGGTATAAATACAAATTTTCTCCTAGGACATGTGTCAAGAGTATTAGAGGTGACATGAGAAATCCTTTAAGTTCACTGAATGCCCTCTCACAATCATCATTCCACTTGAAATCTCTTGGATTTTTTAGAATTTTAAAGAATTCTACACACTTGTCCATACGTCTCGACATGAACCTATTAAGGGTAACCATTCATCCAGTAAGTTCTTGAACCTCTTTAACAATATAAGGAGATTTCATTTCTCTAATCACATCAATCTTTCTTGGGTTAGCTTCTATGCTACGCTGAGTGACCATGTACCCCAAAAACTTTCCCAAAGTAGCATTAAAGATACACTTTTGTGGATTCATCTTCATGTTGTACCTTATCAAGGTAGCAAATGTCTCCTCAAGATTAGTAAGATGCTGATCCTTTATCGTGCTTTTCATGATCATGTTGTCAACATACACTTCGACATTTCGATGTATTTAGGGCTTAAGCATCATAGTGACAAGCCGCTGATAAGTCACATTGGCATTTTTTAGCCCAAAGGGCATTACTGTATAACAATATGTTCCAACATTAATGACAAATGATGTGTGAACCTCATCCATTTTGTAAACACCTAATTTTTGCCCATAATTTTTATTTTTACAAAAAGGGTCCTAATTAAAAAAAATAAATAAATAAAATAATAATAAAAATTAACAAATAATGAAAATACCAAAAAAATAAGAAAAGGAAAAATCATAAAGATTTCGTAGACTTTTAGGAAGTAATTTATATTAAGAATAATTAGTTTTAGTTTTAGTTTAGTTAAAAATTTTATTTTAGGGAATCGGATAGTTTAAATATAATTTAGTAGTAATCAATGTCAAGATACAGGTTAACGGCCTAATGGATAAGCAACGAAGTATTTGGGTGGATTTAGTTGGAGGTCACGGGTTTGAGTCTCAGCAAGCACCTATGTCTTTATTTTTCTGTTTTTATAGAAGCAAGATTTAAAATCGGATTCATATCTAATCAAATCATAGGAATGTTAGTTAAATCAAATTTGAATTAAATTTGAATCTAATTTAATTAACGAATCAGATATAATTAGATATGATTTGGTTAGACTATATAAGCACTTCACGCAGTTAGAGAAAAAAAAAAAACAGAACAGAAAAGAACAGGAGCCCTTGCAGAAACTAGCAACACGCCATAGCCCTTACCGCACTCCACGAACAGCACAACTCCAGCGAGTCCTCGACCGATCAACAAGTCGCCCATCCACTGTTGCAATTCCACGGTCCCATGTCCTACAGCGAACAATAATAGGCACACATCACAGACACTTCACGCATACTATTTATCATCCTAGCGATAGCAACAGCTCCAGTTACGCACGGTCATCACATAGCACAACAATTAGCCTTCACAAACTTCACAAATCTCTACATCCCGACAACGTGACTGAACCAAAACCTACTACATAGCTGTAGTTCGCCATACGCTGTCCATACAGCATTGATCTACACACAGATCAGTCTCTAGCACAGCGAACGGCAAATGAACAGAACAGCAGCGTAGCGGACGACAAGGAAGACAGCAGCGCAGTGGATGGCAGCAAAAACAGCAGCATAGCGGATGGCAGCAAAACAGTAGCATAGCGGACGGCAGCGAAGACAGCAGCACAGCGGACAATAGCGAACAGAACAACAGCGTAGTGGACGGCAGACAAATAGAACGGCAAAGCAGCGGATGGCAACGAAGATAGCAGCATAGCGGATGGTAGTGAAAACAGCAGCACAGCGAACAGTAGCGAACAAAACAGTAGCACAGCGGACGACAACGAACAAAACAGCAACACAGCAGATAGCAGACGGCAGCGAAGACAGAGCGCAGCGGACATCAGTGAACAGAACGGCGACACCAAACGGACATCAGCGAATAGAACAGCAGCACAGTGGATATTAGTGAATAGAACAGCGACACTAGACGGATAGCAAGGATACCAAATGGGTAGCAGTAACACTAGGCAGATAGCAATGTCAGGCGAACAGCAGTACGTTCTGTACAACAGCATCATAGCACACAATTCAGCACTGACTGTCACGTCTTCACGCTTGACGAACCAACACCAACACCTCACCGAACAGCCCAAGTCAGGTTCAGTTTTGATTATTTTATTTTATTTATTTATTTGTCATTATAATTCCATTAGTTATTTAATTAAATTTATGACATGATAGGTAAATAGATATATGTGTATGTATTTATATACTTAGGTATATTTTTTAACATTATAACTTTAGGATTTTCTCACTTAGAAAAATTTATTTTGTAAATAAATAAAAATAAAAAATAGAAATCCCGTTTTAAAAAATAGGACTTTTAGAGAGTTTTTATAAAATAAGAATAAAAGACTTAGTGAATTAGGGCTTTTTTAAAGTTTTCTTTGAAAAACTAAATTGATAATAACGTGAATTTGGTCGATTTTCAAAATTAAAATCAATCAACACACTAAAATTTTTTTTGAGAGAACTACGATCGTCTAATCCTGGTTAGCAGGTACATAGGCAACTTTAGGGCAACGATAAAATATGTAGAAACTTAGGTTTTTTTTTTATTTTTTTTATCTATCTATCTATTTATTTATTTTAAATATTATAATTAGAAAAATAATCCTAATTTCGGTAAATAAATAGTGGTACCCGTTAGGGTTTAATAGGTTAGCCTTCGAATTCGGAACCCTCTGATTTTTTATTCAAATTGAAATAAAAAACCAGTAGCCAAATCGTAACCAATCCACCTCATTGGTTACGGTTTCTTTTTCTTTTCTCGACTTCGATCGGGTGGCCACTCCAAAAATTATTTTCAATAAAAAAACTAGAATTTCTTAATTTCTTTAGTCGAGAATTAATATTAATTGGATTAGGATTTAGTATTAATCGGAAATAGGGAAATCAATTTAATTTTAAAAAGAAATCTAAAATCAGGCTCGACACATTTTAATTTGGTTATAGTTAGAAAAAGCATCCTTGAAAGAGAGCAGGACATGCCTAACAGTTAATTCAACCATTTGATCAATTCTTGGTAGGGGAAAGCGATCCTTGGGACAAGCATTTTTAAGATCCATGAAGTCTATGCACATGTGCCATTTGCCATTAGACTTCTTGACTAATACATAGTTGGTTAGCTAAGTCGGATAAGGCTCTTCCCGGATGAATCCTACCTTCAAGGGTTTTTGGACTTCTTCTATGGTTGCTTGCCTCTCAGGGCCAACATGCCTCTTCTTTTGTTGGATCACTTTTGTGTTTAGATCGATCTAAAGCTTATGTACCATGACAAGTCTAAGGATACTTGGGACATCCTAAGGGGACCATGTAAATACATTAGTATTGTCCTGTAAGACGTCAATTAAACTTTAACGGATGTCTACTGGTAAGGGTGTCCCTATCTTAATCATCTTTTCGAGATTACCTCCCAATGAAATTTCCTCCACTTCATTTTTTGTATTGTCTATGCTAACTGACTTTCCTTCTGGACAAGTTTCCACTTGAAGAACTTCTTCTTACCTTAATGCCTTCATGTACAAAGACCTTACCAATTGTTGATCTCCCTTACATATACCAATTCTCATAGGAGTGGAGAATTCGGTTTTATGGTGGACAGTGGAAGGGATGATGCTGAATAAGTATTGACACGACCACCTTATGGTCATATTATATGAGGACCAACATTTAACAACAAGGAAGTTTACTTTGTCTTCTGCGACATGTTCGTCATCTTTAATTTGAATTGGTAAAGAGGTTACTTTGGTTACTTAGATAGGTTGGCTGTTGAAGGCATACACTATAGGATCTTAGCTATACTTTGATCTTTAGTCTCTTTTGATAAAAAATGTGTTGAAAAATAATGTCTACTAAACTTCTAGTGTCAATAAGAATTTTCTTGACCTCGAAGTTGGCAATTCTTACACTAATTACGAATGTGTTATCATGTAGCATTTGGATACCTTCAAAATCTTCTTTCGTGAAAGAAATCGTATTATCTATTTTGACCTTCTTACCCTAGATATTGCAAACATAATTAATGGCGTTAGTCGAGCTTAACCAACCTATAGTAGAAGGTTTGACAACAGTAGTGTTGATTATTCCATTAGGTGCTCTATCTGTGTTTCCGTCTCTTGCATCTTTCTCGGCTATAGCTGGTCAAGCAGCATTCTTCTGATCTTCTTGTCTTCTTTGAGATGGCCGCTTAATATTCTTGGCATCATGCACCAAAAACTTGCACAAATTCCTTTTTTGAATTATATCCTTAATTGCATTCTTAAGTTGGATGCATTTGTTAGTGTTATGGCCTTTGTTGTGATGGAAATTATAGTATTTGTTGGAATTTCACCTTGATGGGTTTCCTCTCATCCTTTTTGGCCATTGCAAAATGCCTCTTTGTCCGTGCACTTCCATTAATATGTTTGAAATTGGACGATTGACTGGTGTGTGGACCGTATATGCTGAAATTCATGGCCCTTTTTTCTCGGAGTTAGCACTTTGGTCATTGTCCATCCCAAGCCAATCTTTCACACTCCTCCTTATCAACAGTCGAGTGGTTAAGTGAATGAAATTCGACTATCAACAACTATGGAGGGGAATGGGAACCAAACTATTATTCAGTATGCCTTACCAGCCATAGATGGATGGATTAATTGAGGCTATCAATAGGATAGTAGGAACCCTACTCCAAGTTGTTGTTGGTCGAAGCATGACTGATTGGGATTAATGCCAACCCATTATTAAGTTTGCTTACAACAGGATCTCCCATAGTGCCATAAGCATGTCACCCTTTGAGATAACCTATGGATTCAACCTTGAGCTTCCACTAGGTTAGATACCCGTCCGAAGTTAAAATGAAGATCAACTAGCCGTAAAGAGATTCAAGGCCATTAAAGCCATGCATTGAAAGGTTATATAACAACTAAGCCGAGCTACGACCAAGCTAAAGAGGTGAGGCTAAGGACAAAAGAATAGAGAATTTCAACTTGGTTATTTAGTTTAGATGTACCTTGATGAAGATCGATTTCCTAGTTTAAGGAAGAGCAAGTTATCTCCTAGAGCAAATGGATCATTTAGAGTGCTTGAAAGGATAAATCCTAATGCCTACAAGATTGAACTTCCCAAAGATTATGGAGTCTTAGACTCCTTCAATGTTGCCGACCTCCATCTGTATAGTAACAAGTAGTTGAGCTAGATTTGATCTTAAATCTCAAACAACCTAAAGGGAATGATTGGAATCATGGACTAATCACTCGCTCCCAAGCTTGAGGACTAGCCCATGTGGTCTGCCAAGTTATCTAACATGAGTTAAACTTCGAAGAGCGGTCTTATCTCTAGTCCAACTTGCCACATTACTTTGCTCCTCATCTCATTAAAGAGATTCCCAAGGTGACCGACCTATTTTCAAGCCAACCCCTTCTCATTACATTAGGCTAGGGTTAAGCACTGAACCTACCTACTACTTACTTGATATAATACCAAGGCCGAGCTGCCCCGATCCTAAGTAGACCAATCAAGGTTAACCTAACAATGGGCTACCTCTAAAACCAATCCTTCCTCAATTTGGAACATTTGAGTTGCCAAGTAGTTGACCTTGACCTAATCTACTTAGAAATTGCTCTACTTGGCAAATAACATCATTGGGACCACATAATGGATAGTTGTCATGCGCCCCATTCTTTGACATCCATACTATCTTTTTATACTAGAAAATCCCCTTTTTGTTTGATTACAACTTTACTCTTGTAATTTATTCCTTTCCCTTTTCTAGTAGGAATCCTTTTTTTCTTTTTTAGAATTTGATTATACCTAAGACTTGCTTTAATTAGGTTATATAGATACTTGTAATTTGTAATAGCTATAAGAGAACAATAACATTAATTTTCAGACAGTCCTTTTTCTTGCATGAGCTAAGTATCTTGTTGCTTACTCTAGTTTGCTCTTATCTAGTCCATTTGTAAGCATGGATTAGTGGCAACTATCCTCCGACCACACTTGTGTGTAATATTGAGTACGACTTGAGATTGTGTGAGGTATTAGTACGTCATATCCACCATTAATACAAAAGAACCCTTACTCAACCTTTGACTATCATTTACTCTTCAGACCATCTCGTGGTTCGAACCTACCCTTAGTTACATGATATCAATAGCTACATGTTCCCTTCCCAACAATCCGTATAAAAAATAACAATTTACCCCAATCTTTAGCACTTCTCTTTCTACCCTTGAAGTCTACCATCAGTACAAAAGAACCCTTGCTCAACCTTTGACTATCATTTACTCTTCAGACCATCTCGTAGTTCGGACCTACGCTTGGTCGCATGATATCAATAACTACATGTTCCCTTCCCAACAATCCATATAAAAAATAACGATTTACCCCAATCTTTAGCACTTCTCTTTCTACCCTTGAAGTCTACCATCAGTACAAAAGAACCCTTGCTCAACCTTTGACTATCATTTACTCTTTAGACCATCTCGTAGTTCGGACCTACGCTTGGTCGCATGATATCAATAACTACATGTTCCCTTCCCAACAATCCGTATAAAAAATAACGATTTACCCCAATCTTTAGCACTTCTCTTTCTACCCTTGAAGTCTACCATCAGTACAAAAGAACCCTTGCTCAACCTTTGACTATCATTTACTCTTCAGACCATCTCATAGTTTGGACCTACGCTTGGTTGCATGATATCAATAACTACATGTTCCCTTCCCAACAATCCATATAAAAAATAACGATTTACCCTAATCTTTAGCACTTCTCTTTTTGCCCTTGAAGTTGATCATTCAAACCTTGGGTCTCTTTAAACAGCTTGTCATTATGGGCTTTTGAGGTTAGAAGTTCTTCAAACACTTCTTTAGCAACCCCTTAAGTTTTTCTGCTTCCATCTTAACCTTTATCCTTAAAGTCTTACTCAAGGTTCTAAGATTATAGAGGAGTACCACAGCCAGATTTCTAAATAGGCTAAATTGTGATATTAATAAAGCCATAGAGTTGCAACATTGTGTAGAAATAAAAGACATGATACATGTAGATATTAAAGTAGAGTGTCATCTCTAAAAAGAGTAGTATACCATCTACTTCATGGAGGTCTTAAAGTTAGTAAAGATAAAGTTAAGTCTAAAGTAGTACAACCTAAGCATATAAGAGAACTTGTTAGCAAGAATAATGATAAACCTAAAACCTAACTCATAATCATGAAATTTAATGTTTTTCTTGTTTAAGTATAAAATCATAGCTTCACAATAATCAAATAAGATGTTGCCGATTATACGTGATGATAGGTACATAGAGAATACAAGTGAGAGTGAACATAAAATACCACCTTAAAGATGCTAGTGATAAATGTGCTATAATATCTTGATGAGGAAGATACATTGGTGGTTCATCGGGCATTATGTGCCTAAGTCTTAGTATTGAGTTTGAGTAACAAACAGAGAACATATTTCATACTAAATACCATTTTAGAGATAAGATATGAAATGTGATGATAAATGGAGGGAGATATATTGATATAGCTAGTATGACTCTAGTTGAGAAGTTATGATTACTAAGTGTAAGATACCTTAGGCCTTACAAACAACTATGGCTGAATGGTTATGAGGAAGTATGGTGATTAGGTAGGTATTAGTTTCAATCCTAATAGGAAAATACTTTATGGGAATCAAAAGCAAGATTATATTGATCCTATGATGCAATCATAAATTAGGGGTTTGAAAACTTAGTTCAAACGTTTCTTGACAATTCTTTGCTACCCAAGGAATGAGTATTGAAGGATGACTTAATGGTGCATTGTGTTAACTTAGAAGAAGTTTGTTATTGCTAGAAGTAGCTTGTACTTTTGAAATGTGTGTTGATAATTTAGCATTGGTTTCTTCTTCAGAGTTGCTGGCTTCTACTTTTGATTTTGTTGAGAATCCTACTTAGAAGTGAGTATATTTAGACCTTTTGATAAAGTGTCCTAGGTTTTACTTAGATAGAAACATGACTAGGAAGATTTGGTAAAAAATATGAATCCCAAATGTTTTAGGAAATTGACATTTTGAAAGATATTTTATTTTCTTATTTTGGTTGTATTTCCTTAGATTGATTTTATCCCTATTTGGATCTTATCAACATATATTCTCACATAACCTTATGGGAAGAATCATGATTATCCTTAAATGAGATTTCTCTTGATTATGTTCATGTCCTTTAATTCTCTAGTCTTGTTAGTCTCCTTGATTGTGGTGAGCAAATTGTTTGATTTATTTGTGAATCATATCAAATAGAATGGTGTAGTCAAATCTTCTTGTTGAATCATATCTAAGAGGAAGTAACTCATATGCTTGTTTTCATTATGTTTCCCATTAAAGTTGTAAAAGCTATAATTATTTGATTGTTCATTGAGGTTTAATGGCTATTTCCTTAGATGAGTGATTAAATTGCACTATTAGTTGATTTAATCTTATGATCCTCCTTTTCGATGCATCATCTTTTTGGTATTAGAGCAAAGGTTTTAAGAACAAGAGCATGTGTTGTTTGCATTATGTTTTGAAGGATTTATGTATGTATGTTGGTTGGATTGTTTGAGAGGCATATTATTAGATATAGTGTAGAAAATGAGGAAAAAAAAAAAGCTAAGTGAAAAAAGTAGAATATGATAGTTCTAAGCTTTCTTCTAGTGGCAAAAAATTGTATACAAATAAATCCAATCGTTAGTTAGTGGACTTCAACTAGACTATTTGCCTACAAAAAGTGACTTTTGTGATTCTCATACTAAATCATACGAAGTGACAATTTTTTTAGAAAAAAAGTAATAATTAACCCTACTACTATAGTTGAAATTACATGGGTATTAGGTAATAGTCAAGCAAACTCAACAGTAGTAGACCAATCATATGATAATCAACCATTATCCTTAACCCTACTTATGTTGTGCTTGCTTATATTACTTTCTTTCAATCTCTTATTTTGTGCCTACTTATGAATATTTGTCCCTTATG
Organism: Lumnitzera littorea; assembly: GCA_024138015.1. Taxonomy (NCBI): domain Eukaryota; kingdom Viridiplantae; phylum Streptophyta; class Magnoliopsida; order Myrtales; family Combretaceae; genus Lumnitzera; species Lumnitzera littorea. The sequence continues at coordinate 56,734,174 of JAMXBB010000009.1, read as the reverse complement.
TAATATCAGGACTTATACATGGTCATATTAAGGTTTCACATTTGTTGATGGTGAAATTTCTACAAGGATCATGAAATTTAGGACAACTTGCACACATAGCAGACGTAACCTAAGATTGGTGCTTTGACAAGCATTGGAGGTAACTCTGATGTGGTTACTCTAATATTTAAGTTCGTTAAGTATTTAAAGAATGTGGAAGGAATGTAGAGGAGTTTAGGTTTCAAGATGTTAAACCTGTAGCCCTTGCTCAGTACATATAGGTGTATAAGGTATGCAAAGGACAGTGAATTAAGATCCAAAATATGTAAGATCTATTTAGATAGAATGTTATAGACTTCCCTTAATTGTTGAGAGCTTGTATAAGCTTCCAAAATGTCTAGTTGAGCTCTAGAAGCTCGGTTTGACTAACAAGGTTGTTTATTAGAAAGGAAGACTTCTATAATTGGGGTTGGATAAGGCTTAAGGAGCTTGACTCATGGTTTAAGAAGGTCAACCTGAGCTAAGGGGCCTATGCCTGAGATAGCTTGTCAATATTTCCCTTGCCCCCATTCCCTTCCCCTTCCTCTTGTTCCCCTCTCCTTTGCTAGCCCACCCACCCCCCAAACTTAAAACTCTCATTGGCAACGGGTGGGGAAGGAAAGAAAGCTTTTGGTTAGGTTTCCAATGTCCAAGGTCGAGCTATTGCATGCAATGAGCTAAAGGTAAGCTATTTGATGCATTAATGATCCAACCTTTAGTGCCTACCAACTAGATCAGGGATCCAAGGTATCATGGCTAAGTAGGCAAATATCTCAAGCTAAGTAGGATATAAGCTAATGGCATTGGTGAAGAGAGCTCGTAAGCTTTTTCCAAGTGGTCTTCTTAAGAAGTATCAAGTAGTAATGTGATTGTCCAGCTTTAGGAATAATGACATTTCTAAACTGTTTGGAATTTGTAGAGGTCAACCTAAGTATTAATGCAATCAACCTTGCATTTGAGCTAAATGAGAGTTTTGCACTTACTCTAATGTCTTGAATTTGAAACGAGTTAGCTTCCTTGAGAAGCTTTAATTAAATTTGTGTTGTACGTGTGAATTTTGGTGCTTTTAATGCTCGTAATAAGTGTTAAATTGCTATTGAATGAGTTTATGCCATGATGATCATGGTTAGTTTATTTAGGCCATTCATCTCCTCTAACGAGGTATACCATGATCTAGGCATCAGTCCAATTAACTTGTTCTCCAACAATTATTACCCTATCTTTCATTCACATGAATATAATTAGGTCATTTTTATTATGACAAAACACTTTTCACATTTTTGAGTATCCTTTAAGATTTCCCATATTAAGCGCTCTTCTTTTAAATATTTCTTCCATGGAGAGTACAAACAAACCTTCTTCCTCTACTTCTCATAATCTCATCAATGACACTATTCAAGAATATTGTGCTTAAAGGGTAGCACCCCTTAGTCAATAATGATAATGGGTCCCCTAAGGTTGTCACCTAACTTAGTAACAATTGACAAAGGTTGGTGTGAATATTTATTGGCTAATGAGGATGTTTATCCTCACAACGGTGAGGAACAATGGACAACTTCTCCTCTATGGAGAGATCCATTTGTGGGGACAATTATCAAAAAAGTTAATGGTGATTCATTGTCTAGCTCTTATTGGGTTTCCTTCAACATGTAAAATAATAAATGCTTCAGAATGGGTGCTAAATTTTTCTCCAATGCAATCAATCTGATACTTAAGTAAGTCTCCCATAATAAGAGAAACCCGAAAAAGTGGTCTTCTATGCACCTAGATGTAATGGATCTAGCTTAGGTGACTAGGTTATGACCTAGTGAGTCTTTGATAAGTGTATAAAACTATACATTTATTTGAAGGATTTCTTTAACAATTATATGTGATTCAATATTTGAGCAAAAATGTATGAATTTTCATTAAAATCACATATAATTTCTCAATATAAGTGTAACTCATATTTTTGTGTTTTAATGCTCAAAAGTAGTATTTAATTAAAGAATTTAAGCCTTTTGTGTATAATCTTGTAGGTCCAAGGGCTACCATTCAAGAAGCCAAAAATCAAGAAAAAGAAGAAAACATTAAGTTGGAACTACTGGCTTAATGCTATCCCCAGTTACAATTATGTCGACAGTTGATTTGAAGGGCTAACTTAAGCAACCATCAAGCTAGTACACTTGTTGGTATCAAGAATAGAATGTTTATAAGTATCACATAAAGTGGACTATACCGACATGATGGTATTATTATCATGATGATATATTGAACCTATGAAGCAAAACTTACCATTTCCTAAAAAAAAGAAGAGCATGTATTAACACATGTTTACTAGCTTGACAGTACCTTTGCTTATCGTCATGCCGGTAATAACTTGATATAAAACCATCATCTTCTTCATTTTGTGCAAAGTTGGCTTTTGTAATTATGAGGGTTTGGGGTTTTGTTCCGCTACTCTCTTCCTCCTTAGGGTATATTAGGTTAGTTTTATAATTTCTATAGTGTTTTCTTATATTTTCATGCTCATCGCTAGTAGATTTTTTAGCTTTTTCAAGGTTTGGGTTTATGGATTTCCATTGCATCTATAGAGATTGTTGGGAAAATCTTAAGGAACTCTATTGTTGAGGTTGAGTAGCTTAGTTTTATAATGTTTCTTATACTTTTTCCATGTTTAATGCAATGTTTATTCTCATGTTCATGTGTATTATATATTGAATGCTTATTGTGCATGAATGTGATGAAGAGTGCTTATTATGCTTATGGGTAGTGTGTGAACATGATGAAGAAGTTGTAGTTATTAATGTTCTTGTATTGTGATAGTGTAAACTTGGAATTTTACTTAGTTATATAGTGTAATTAGGTATAGCTTGAGTTTTGGGTTAATGTCGAGCAAGATAGCGATTTCCACACATTGGGCCTTTCTCCTTATTATCCTAATAGGGTATAGATACCGTAATAGGATTTAAAAACTCGAAATAGAACCTAATGTCCTAATTTAAATGGGTAATTCTTGAGAATTTGGGCTCAAATCCTTGTATTCCCTTAGAGTTAAAATTGGTTGGAATGAGAAATCAATTCTAACATCGTTACTTAAGTAGTGATGGGGACTCAAATAGCTAGCTGATAGTATAGATGAGAGATTAGTAATAAATTATCTTGCTACATGATAGAATTTATGAAATGAAAGTAGGATAAATTCTATGAGTGTTAGTAAAATCCATGATTAAACTATCGTAAATACTCATAACATGGCTACAATGATTTCAAACAATTGTTCACTTATTACTCATACTTCTTTTTATCGATAAATCTACATCCCAATATCGAGAAATTGCTAAAATCCATGCTTAATTTCATTGTAGTTTTTCCTTTTATCTAAGATAACTTGCATGCTCTTTCCTTTGAAATTGCTAAAGTAGTTTCCTAGATTAGAGTAGAAATAGTAGAATCTAGTACTTACTTATCTTTTTAAATTCTATTCTTCCCTTCACTACAAAACACAACCTTGGTTGCTTTCCTTGTACTATCAATAAATTGGTATGCTTGCTGTTTGTTTAGGGTTTCCACTAAAATTTAATTATTTCTATTTGCAAGCAAGTCAATTGATCGTATAACATTCTATTGTTTAAAAATGGGCAAATTTTTATTTGTGCATAACATTTGGGGAAGTGAGATCCCAAAAACAGTCTCATTATGTAAGTTATGGATCTTCATACAATGGCCTAATGATGGGTCTACTTGCATCCTACTTATGGAGTGTCTATTACATTAAATGTATTATGGCTTAGTGGACTCATTGGATATGGGGCATTCCATTAGGGGCAAGAGGCTCGAGGGTCGAGTGCTTGTTCATCTAATGTAACATTGCTCCAAAGGCCTTGCTATGTTAGGCATTCAAGGTGCTCGAGCATGGACTGCTTCCTCTAACTCTCTAGGGAGCTTCTCTTGGCACGCTAGGCTTAGGTCGTCTCAATTTTTAGTCATCAACATTTTCCCCTTACTCTCTTAGTGGCTAGTTGACATAGAGAGTGAGTTTTATTATTGGGTTGATATGCTTGACCTAACCTTACTTTTTATAACAAATAAAAAAAAAAGCATATTTTTATTAATAAGTGTATTAAGTCACGTATGTAGTAATAGAACTTGTGAAAACCATGTTGAACCCATAGGGAATGATGACTAACTTGTAATTTTATTAGTCCTATGTAAATCCATGCGAATAAAATCAAAGGTTTATTAAATAATCAAATTCTAAAAAAAAAAAAGAACTAATAGAACAAAACAATTAACTTAGGATATTCAATATCTTCAAAGATTCAATTGTCATCAAATAATTAGAAATATCAATTAGTGAGAGTACAATGTCTTTAATAGGTTTAGTTTTAAAGCAATTATGTCCTAAGTGGAATTCCTTCTTGCAAAGCAAATATCTTCTTAGATTTAATTGATTTAACCAATTTACCCTTTTATTGTCAGAAAAGTGATAAACTAAATTAATCCTTTCTTGTTACCAAATCTTAATTGAGTTAAAGAGCATATCACAATGTCTTCTTTATTCTAAATTATCCAGTTCACTGTAAACGATTAGAAAATGTCTCGTAACTCATTCCTAATTAACAAATATTCCAATAAATTCAAAATATATGATGTCGTGATTAGGGAATCAACGACTTTAACAACCAATCAATTCATTAATTGATAAACTAATAATCCGATTAATAATATTAGTAAAGCACAAGAGAAGTAATAGATTGCATGATATCCAAATCAAGAATGTATAAAAGGGAATGAATACAACCTTTGAAGGAGTTCCAAACCTTAATTTAACATTAGGTATTGATCCTATTACTTCTGATGTTAAAATCCTAAAAAGAAAGATAATGCTACTTTTCAAAAACCTAAACCAATTGAGGGAAAATAAATAATCTACTATCTATTGTTTGTTGACTAGATGTCTATTTTGTTACAAGGCCCTTTATTTATATTACAAGGGATCCCATATAAGGGTGCATGCATAATATGCAAGTGTATCTTTCTTGAATATTTCCAATTGTTGCACAGGTTAAAAGATACAAGGCCTAGAGTTAAATTACACATGGTGTGTAGGAATAACTACAATGTGCCAACAAAATATGATACATTGCATGTAGGATTACTTATTACAAGTACAAGATCTCTTCAATTAGCACACGACGTGTACTCTTTCCTATGTGCATGTACATTATGTATAGCTAGTACACAACTGTTATACAATTGTGAAGCCCTTGTATTTAATTTCCATCCTTAGAATTCTATGTACTCTCCATCATCATGTGTATATTTTCCAACTTTACTTCATTTTTCCTATCACAAATAGAAAAATATACACAAACGTGTAATGAATTGCTAAAATAAAATATTACTAAGTAACCACGATGTTAGTTTAATGTTTGTTTTATTTTGCTTATACTTAAGCAAAATAAAATAAACAATGAAAAACTCTTAAGGACAAAATTCGTTGAATGTGTGAATTATAAAATCAAAAGTAAATATCATACACAATTTCTTTAGGAGTAAGAGCGCATACTCATTCACTAAAACTCATCCTTATGATCACCAAAATTCAAAACTCCAACAACTTTGTATCCCATCGAATTTCACTTAACCATATTTACATGCTCTTAAAGCACAATTACATAATACATGTACTAGATATATAATACATAAAAAATAACTCTAAGATGTTTAACGTGCAATGCCAAATTGACACAATAGAAAAGGATGTCATCAAAGTAGATGACAACAAACTTTCCTTTAAGATCTCTCAATGCATGGTTCATTAGTCTTATGAAAGTTCTTAGGGAGTTTGATTGCTCGAAAGGTATGACCATCTACTCGTATAGACCATGTCAAGTCTTTAAAGTAGTTTTCCATTTATCCTCTTGCCTCATTCAAATTTGGTGGTACCCAAACTTCATATCAATCTCACTAAACACTATTGCACCACTCAATTCATCTAACATGTCATCTAGCCTTAGGATAGGGTACCTACACTTGATCGTAATCTTTTTGATAGCTCTACTATCCATACACATATCCATGTTACATCCTTCTTCAACACTAGGAGCACTAGCATAGTATAGGGGCTGCAACTCTTCCTTACTTAACCCCTTTTTAGAAGTTCATTGACTTGTCTTTAGAGCTCAAAAGCCTTATTAGGATTCATCCAATAAGCTAGCTTTTCGGTAGGGCAATGTCGGGTGTCAAGTCAATGTAGTGTTCAATGCCTTGGAAAGGGGGTAATTTCACAAGCAATTGCTTAGGAAATAGGTTGACATATTCATTCAGTAGCTCTTGACTTCTAAGGATAGTTTACCCTACTCCTTCAGCTCTAGTAATTGCTTAATCAATAGAAAAGTTGGCATGTTGACCTTAATGACTTCTCGGAGTTCAGGTTTACATAACACCAAAGCCTTATTTGATCATCAAGGAAGTTTAGATTCTAGGTTGCTAACTTGACTCGGCATCATAAGGTTTAAAGTAATCTTCCTCCTTTCTTTCTCGAATACATAGGTGTTCCTAAATTTGTCGTGTATAGCTCTTTAGTAAAAAAGCCTTAGTTGGCCTAGCATTACATGAGATATACACATGGGTAGCATGTCATAGAGAATATGATCATAATAATTTCTAATAGAGATCGATAGTAAGATTTTCTGAGTGACATGTAGTACTCCTTTCTCATTAAGCCAATGCAACTTGTATAGCTTTGGATGTGTGATAGTTGACAACTTGAGCTTCTTAATCAGGTCAATAGATGCTACATTAGTATAGTTCTTACTATTCACTATGAGTGCACAAACTTGCTCATTCACCTTGCATATGATATGAAACAAATTCTCTCTCTACTCCTCCTTAGTAGAGGGTTTTATACTCATTACATGTCAGATAACTAAGGTTAGTTTTTCTATGTCCTCAACAAATACACCCTCGTTAACCAATTTATCCTCTTGAGTAGTTTTCTTCTCGAGAATAACCTCCTCTTTAGCTTCCTCATCAGTACTATTTACTTCTATCTTCGAGATAGCTCCCTTGATGATCATGGTCCTTTGATTCGAACACTAAGTAGTCATGTGCCTAAACCGTTGGAATTTAAAGCACTTGATTTGGCTCATCTTTCATCCAAATCCTTGTCCCTTCTCATATGTTGTTGGTATGTCACCATCGAGTTGGCCCATATGTTTGGCTCTGACATCTACTCTTCTGGTCGGCTTAATACTTGATTAAGCTTGGTAACTTCCCTGAGTTGGCTCGACTGACTAGGTCAGCTCATTAAAGGTCGGGTTAGCATTCTGCTTTTGTTATGTCTCTCTACCCATTGGGCTATTCGTATAGCCTCATCCAACATAGTAAACTGTTAAAGCTCTACAACATCTCGGATGTTGCCCTTCAATTTAGTGAGAAACCTGGATACTGTTTAGGTTAGTGGTTCATCAACAATTCAGCTTCTTTATTTCAGCTCTTTAAGCCAAGCAAAAGTGTCTTGCAAATAGGTGTTCGACACAAACTTATTTCTAAGGATCTTCTTCATATTAAGCGATGTATTTGCTTCTCTGAACTTTCTTGTCTTCTCATGATTTGAAAGTTCTTCCACCACATTGCGGCATATCTTGAGAACTCAATAACAGCAGTCCTCACCTTCTCTCAATCCTTGTAAGATATTAAAGCTCCAAAGAAAAAAACACACTCCAAATAATAATCTGCACTCTTAGAACCATTAAAGCTTAAAACCTGAAGCTTCACGTGGTCAGCAACTTAGGATGCTTTAGCTTGCTCTTCTTCTTCATCATCATCCTTATCTCCCAAATTGATCCTTCTTCACACTCATTCTCTTACTCATCCACTTCAAACATATCAAGCTGGGATCTATCACCTAGTAGGTCAAGTAGCTTGTAGAGTGTTCAATACAGCCTCAGTAGGTCGATAGGCCATTGCATGAATGACTTTGGTTAAATTAGCTCAAATGATGGCCACCTCATCAAGTCTTTTGTTTGTACTCTTGGGGTTACCCTAAGGCAGTCGGCCATGGTGGATAATGCCAATATTGTCATCCTCAATTCTAGCCTTAACGCTTGGGTCCATCATTTTCTTTGATAAACTTAGTAACAAACATAGATTCTAAGAAGCAACCGATACAGTTGTTCACACCAAACAACACAAACACACATTTTTCCTCATGAAGGTTCAACTAATTTAGGTACATAGTAACTCCTCCAAAGAACAATAAACCCAACTGAAACTTGATCTATTTTTAGGTGTTCAAAATAGGACAAAAGTGAGTATATGCGAAAGCAACTACTACACCTTTTTACTTATGTAAACACTTTAGTGAATGTTCACACAACCTCAACACACTACCACAGCAAACACTAATTTACAAAAATTTAAAAACAACTTACCTAAACAAAACCTCTGCTTTGATACCAATATGATTTGAATCGAAGCTACGAATTGACAAGGCCAGTCGTAAGGTGGGTCTAAGCTTATAGAAAGCTTAAAGAATGAAATGGGAATTGTATGAAAATAGGGAAAATAAACATAAGCAAACCTACAAATAGCTTCAAGGATATGATGCACCAAGGAACTTCTATGGACTTATGGCATAACTGGATATGATGCACGAGATGGTCCAGTGAGGTTACTCACTCCCTAGCCTTGCGCTCCTCTAAGCTTTTCACTATGATAAGTGATAAGTTAGCCTTCTTGCACCAATACAGCTCTAATGTTTACACCTAATGCATCGTATTCAAGCTTAAATACTTTGTTAAAGTCTAGTAGAGCCAAGATTGGGGCTTAGGTCAACCTCGCTTTTGCCAAGGAAAAACTCTTCTCCTCTTTCTCTCTCCACTTGAACTCTACATTCTTCTCTATTAGCTCAATTAGAGGTATTATGATTGTACTGAACCTTTGGATAAAGCGTTAGTAAAATGATGCCAATTTATGTAAACTTCTCACCTCAACATAGGAGGTCAGGGTTATCCACTCAACTATAGCACTCACCTTCTCTTCATCTACTCATAACCCTCTTCCACTAAGCACATACCCTAAGAGGATTAGTTCTTTTTGGCAGAGACAACATTTCTTCAAGTTTCCAAACCACCTTTTTGCTCGGAGGACATCAAAAACAACTCTCAGATATTTAGTGTGCATTGCCTGGTCAGTACAATAGATAAGGATGTCGTCAAAGTAGATAGTCTCATGAAAGTGCTTGGGGCATTTGATAGCTCGAAAGGTATGACCATCCACTCATATAGGTCATGTCGGGTCTTAAAAGTAGTTTTCATCCCCTTACCTCATTCGAATCTGGTGGTGCCTAGACTTTAGATCAATCTCGCTGAACACTATTGCACCACTCAATGTATCTAACATATCATCTAGCCTTAGGATAGGGTACCCATACTTGATCGTAATCTTGTTGATAGCTTTGCTATTATCACACATACACTAAGTTCCATCCTTCTTCAATACTAAGAGCGCTGACACAACATAGGAGTTAAAACTCTCCCTTACATAACCCCTTTTTAGAAGTTCATTTACTGTTCTTTAGAGTTTAGAAGCTTACTCAAGATTCATCCGATAAGTAGGCTTATTCGTAGGGTAACACCAGGTATCAAGTCAATACAGTATTCATTGCTTGGGAAAGGGGGGTAATCTCTCGAGCAACTGTTTAGGAAATAGGTCGACATATTCATTTAGTAACTCCTTAACTTATAGGGTTAGTTCACCCCGCTCCTTCAGATTTAGTAATCACTTGATTAATAGAAAAGTTAGCGCATCAACCTTAATAACTACTTAAAGTTTAGCTTTACATAACACCAAAGCCTTCTTTGATCCTTGAGCAAGTTTAGCTAGCAGCTTGCAAACTTGACTCAGCATCATAGGGTTCAAAGTAATCTTCCTCCCGTCTTTCTCACATACGTAGGTGTTCCTACATCCATCATGTATAACTCTTTGGCTAAAAAGCCATGGTTGGCCTTGTAGTACATGAGATGCGCATAATATCATTAGAATAATTTCCAATAGAGATTAGCAATAAAACTTGCTGAGTGACATGTAGTGTTCCCTTCTCATTAAGACAATGCAACTTGTATAGCTTTAGATTTATGATAGTTAGCAACTTGATCTTCTTAATCAGGTCAATTGATGCCACATTAGTGTAGCTCTTACTATTGACTATGAGTACATAAACCTGCTCATTTACCTTACATGTAATATGGAACAAATTCTCTTTCTGCTCCTTCTCAGTAGAGGGTTCTATACTCATTGAATGTTAGATAACTAAGGTTAGTTTTTTTATGTCCTCAACAAACACATCCTCTTCAACCAGTTCATCTTCCTAAGTAGTTTTCTTCTCAGGAACAACCTCTTCTTCGAGTTCCTCATCAATACTATCTACTTTAACTTCAAGACATTTCCCTTGATGATCTTAGTCCTTTGGTTCAAACTTTGACTAGCCATGTACCCAAACCTTTGGAATTTAAAGCACTTAATCTAGCTCTTCTTCCTTCTAGATCCCTATCCCTTCTTGTATGTTCTCATTGGTATGTCACCATCAGGTCAACCCTTCTATTTGGCTTTGACATCTACTCTTCTAGTTTGCTTGGTACTTGATTAAGCTCAGCAACTTCCCTAGGTAGGTCGATTTTAACTAACTTGGTTGGCTCATCGAGGGTAAGGTCATCATTCTTCTCCTCTTCTATCTCTCTACTCATTATACTATTTGTATAGCCTCATCCAACGTGGTGAACTATTGAAGCTCCACAACATCTCAAATATTGCCCCTTAATCTAGTGAGAAATCTAGATACTGTTTAGGTTGATGGTTCATCTACTTTACAACGAATCATAAGTATTTTGAATTCTTGAACATATTTATCAATAGTTTAGCCTCCTTGCTTCAGCTCTTGAAGCTAAACGAAAGTGTCTTGTAAAAATGTGTTAACAAGAACTTGTTTCTAAGGATCCTCTTCATCTTAGGCTAACTATTTACCCCTTTCTATCCTTCTTATCTTCTCATGATTTGAAAGTTCTTTCACCATATCAGGGCATATCCTAAGAACTCAACAACAGTAGTCTTCACCTTCTCTCGATCCTCATACCGGTAATAATTAAAAACATGCTCAACCTTTTCCTCCCAATCAAATAATCATTTGTACTCCTAGAATCATTAATGCTCGAAACTTGAAGCTTCACATGGTTAGCAGCTCGGGGTGTTCTAGCTCACTCTTCTTCATTGTACTCTTCTTTGTCATCATCATCCATATCACCCAAATCAATCCTTCTTTGCACTCATCATCCTACTCCTCCACCTCAAACTTGTCGAGTAGAGATCTGTCTTATAGCAGGTTGAGTAACTTGTGGAGTGTTCAGTATGGCCTTAGCAAGTCGATAGGCTACTGCATGAATAGCTCTAGTTAAATTAGCTTAGAGGTTAGTTACCTCATTAAGTCTTTAGTATGTGCTCTTAGGGGTGCCCTATGGCTATTGCCCATGGTGGACAACAACACTATTGTCATCCTCAATTCCAATGTTAATGCTTGGGTCCGTCATTTTCTTCAATAAACTTAGTAACAAAATCATATTCTAAGAAACAATAGATACAGTTCTTCATGCCTAACAACACAAACACATACTTTTCCTCACAAAGGTTCAACTAATTTGTGAACATAGCAACTCCTCCAAAGAATTTTAAACCCAACTAAAACTTGCTTTGTTTTCGAGTGTTCAAAATAGGACAAAGGAGAATACACATAAAAGCAACTACTATACCCTCTAACTTATTCGAGCACTTTAGTGAATGTTCACACAACCTCAACGCATTACCAAGTAAACACTACCTTACAAAAAACTCAAATACAACTTAACCAAATGAAGCCTCAACTCTGATACCAAGATGATGCAAACTGAAGCTAAGGATTAACAAGGTCGATCGTAGGGTGGGTCTAAGCTTGCAAAAAGCTTAAAGGATGAAATGGGAATCATTTGAAAATAGGGAAAATAAACAAAAGCAAACCTACGAACAACCCCAAGGATATGACGCACTAGCAAACTTCCGAGGACTCACAGCATAACTTGATATGACGTATGAAACGGTTTAGTAAGGTTACTTGTCATAAAACCTTACTTAAGGGTTAGGATAAGAGTAAAGTAAACAAGTAAGCTCACGAGAGCAACGTCCACAAAGAGTAAATTCAATATTTAGATATAAGATGATATTCTTGCGGCTACATATACAATGGGTATTTATGCTTGAAAAACTAAGGCAACTTACCTAAAATGGAAAAGATTAAAAAGGGTATTATTTAAAAGAAGCAATGCACAAGGAACAATAATGGTACAATTGAAAGTACAACAAAAACCAGTATCTTATATTGAGGATTTTGTCACATTGTTGTTAAGGCATGTAGCTCCTTGCAAATAGATGGTTTTCTAACAAAAAAGACAATTCTATATAATCAGTTTGGTATTTGCTGAGTTGAGGTACTGAATATAAGTGGAAGATCAACCGTGCCTAGTAAAGTAGATAATTCTTTCAAAGTGAATTTGCTTTAGACATATTTAGTTTAGCTTAGATTTAGGTTAGCTAAGCTGATGGCCAGATGGGTCGAGCTTATGCTCGAGTGTAGTTTAAGTCAGTAGTTGGAGATGAATGATGGGTGCGAGAGGGTTTAACTCAGTTAAGGCATCAGGTTGATAGATTACAATAGCTCGAACTCCTCGGTGGTGGTTCTTAAGGAAAGAATTCACCTAACCATGCTTTTTAGCTCTCGGGCTCAAGCTAGGGTTAAGGGTTCGGTGGTTTGGTTCCTATCATACCTACCGATCTGATTGGGATTTATGATCAAATCTGGGTTAGTCCTCATCCAAGTTTTCCTCGAGTTGGTAAGGGCTGAGGTTAGTAACATTAAATACATCAAATACCCTAAGGTGTTCTAGAAGCTTAAGTTGATATGCATTGTCATTGATCTTTTTGAGTATCCTAAATGATCCTTTAGCTCGAGTAGATAGCTTTTTCTTCCTCTTATTTATGAATCTTTCCTTACTTAGGTGTAACCACACTTAGTCTCCATGCTGAAATTGCTTGGTCTTCCTTCCTTTGCTTTTCTATTTTAGTTTTCTAATGGCTTGATCAATTTGCTAAGTAACTCGTTGATAGATTTGTTGGATGGACTAAGCTCTGGTTCTTACCTTAAGATCTTCTTGGTTTATGGACGGCATGGGGGTGTGATCAAGGGGTACTATGGGGTTAAAACCATAGACGACTTCAAATGGGGCATGCCCAATAGTGGCGTATACTATCCTATTATAAGAAAATTTGACCATGGGTTAGTAGACATGCCAGTTGTTTAAGTTCTTCCCCACTACATCTTGGAGCAATAATCTTAGGGTGTTGTTGACCACCTTAGTTTAGCCATCGGTTTGGGGTTGGGAAGAGGTGTTGAATAGCAATTTGCTTTCCATTTGAAGTTAGAGGGTTCTCCAGAAATGGCTTAGAAATTTTTGGTCTTGGTTAGACATTACACTCCATGGTATTTCGTGCAAGCAAACTACTTCCTATAAAAATAAAGAAGCAATAGCTGAAACATCGTTAGTTTTGGTGTAGGGCACAAAATGTACCATTTTGTTGAACTTATTCACGATAACCATCATAGAATCTTTGCTTTAAGTAGCTCGACGTAATCTAAGAACAAAATCTATACTCATTCGGCCTATGGTTTGGTCCAAATAGGCAGAGGCATTGTTATCTCTTGTTGTACTCGGCTCTTTACTTTCTTACAGATGACACATCTCTGAATCCTATGATGCATGTCACGCTTCATTTTAAGCTAGAAGAATTTATCATTCAACAATTCATATGTGATCTACTCCCTAAAGTGTCTAAAGAGTCCTCCACTGTGGGCCTCTCTCACTAGTAACTCCCTTATTCAACAAGTCGGCACACATAACTTACCTCCTCTGAACAAATAACCATCATCTACATAATACTCATCTATTGCTCTTCCTTCTCTACAGTGCCTATATATAGTGACAAAATGAGGATCATTTAGATACTTTTCTTTTATGCTTGCAAACCCTAACAATCTGGTCTATAGCTTAGAGAGTAGACTATGTCTCCTAGATAGAGCATAAGCAACTACATCACTCTTGCCCTACTTGTACTTAATGATAAAATTAAATCCCTCCAGGAACTCAATCCATCGGGCTTGGCACTTAGAAAGCTTGGATTGGCTCCACTAATATCTCAAAGACTCATGATCTATGCATATGACAAACTCTTTTTACAAAAGATAATGCTATCATACGTGAAGAGCTTAGATCAGGGCTAAAAGCTCTTTATCATATACATAATAATCCAATTGTGCTCGTCTAAGCTTCATATTGTAATAAGCAATAGGTCAACCTTCTTGCATCAGCATAACTTCGATGCCGACACCTAAAGTATCGCATTAAAGTTAAAATATTTTCTCAAAGTTTAGTAAAGCAAAGACCGGAGCTAAGGTCAACCTTGCTTTTACCTTAGCAAAATTCTTCTCCTCTTTCCTTCCCCACTTGAACTCTACATTCTTCCTTGTCAACTCAATCAAAGGTGCTCCAATTATACTGAACCATTAGATAAAAAGTTGCTAGAATGATGCTAATTCATGCAAACTTCTCACCTCATCACAGATGGTTGGGGTCGACCACTCAACAATAGCTTATGTAAACCCCGCGAATTTAGCTTTCTAAGTATAGAAACAAATGTCTAAACTGTAGATAAATTCCCGAACTCAAAAGAGCCAGTGAGAATTAAAACCAATAAAAATCTCAATCCAAAACCTAAAGTGGATACGAAGAACCTTAAATCATCAATTGAATCCCTAACTACATACGAAGACCCTAAAACCTCAAACCTTATCAAAACCCTAAGATGACAATCAAAAATTTAATCACGTAAGAATATATGAAACCCTAAATGTGTAAAAACATTAGAGATGGTGCCTTAAAGTAATAAGAACCCTAAAACCATAACTTTAAGGACATCAAAGCACTAATTCAGCATAATTTACCTTAAAACCCTAAGTGATAATATATCCTCCATATTTTGCCATTTCATCGGTAAACGACTGAAGATAACCCTCAATCATGCATAAACATTTAGAATGCTTAAATGATCCCTTAGAAACTAAGATAATAAATCATAGATTACATTTATGTCTTAAGTATATGATTAGGATAGTCTCACTTAGAGTTAGGGTTATAATTGAAAATTAGGTTAAATGTAGTAAACCTTAATACCCTAAATGACATTTTTCATCTTAATTACACTAAGTAGTTTACCAAATGATGTTTATAGGTTATAAATACTTAAAGTAAGATCTCATCATCTACTCTTACTAATCTAAGTAGTTTACCAAATGATGTTTATAGGTTATAAATACTTAAAGTAAGATCTCATCATCTACTCTTACTAATCAATTCATCAAATACCTCATTTCCTCTCATTTCCTTCATTTTTCCCTTAATTTCCCTTAATTACTACATTATGTGTACAAAATTACATAAGCTTAAGGAATGTTGACTAAGATAATGCATGTTGACCAAAGTCAAAGGGTTGACCAAGTCAACATATGTTGACTAAAGTCAACACTTTGAAAAGTCAACAAAATACACTTAAGAGATAAAGAAAATATCTCTTCCTTAATGATGGCTTTTCTTTTCTTTCTTTTTGATTTTTTTTCTCCTCCTTTTCTCTTCAATTTTCGTCCATACATCTCCCCTTGTAGACCCCACCATTCTTCTTCTTCCATAAGCAAAACAAAGAAAAAAAAACAAAACAAAAAGCTCCCTCCATTGCCGTGAGCTTTCCCCTTCCCTTTCACTTTCATTTCTTCACCTTTTGCCTCCTTAAATCCAACACATCTAAAGGTATGTACTCAACTTACTTTATGTTGGTTTATGTTATTCATTAGTTAGTTAATTAGGTAGATTAGATAAGTAATTATGTGTTTAGTTTTGTCTTGAAGAAGAGGGAGCAAAGTTCCCATCTCTAGGTGTAGGAATTAGGAATTGTGAAGAAGAAGAAAGGAAGACATGAGTATAAGTCTATAAGTATGTACACATAAGGGAATACTAAAAGAATACATGTATGTGAACCTTTATACATAAGTATGTATCATGTATATAACCTAATTTAAGACCATATCTAACTATATATATATATATATACTATACTAAATACATACATAGAACTACAAAAGGATGAAATTAAGAGGATTTTCTTAAGGAAAAATTTGGCATACGAATTTTTAGTATGAAAATACGTATCCAACCGTATAGGTATATGAGTAGGAATACATGTATAAATACGGTATAAGTATATGTAGATGTATAAGTATATGTATGTATAAGGCATATGTACATAAGTATAAGTAAAGGACAAATGTACATAAGACACGTACATATGACATAAGCATAAGGTAATGCTTATGTAATCAAATGATGAGGTGAGTGATGAGGTAAGTACATGATGACATAAGCCATGACATAAGCCATGACATAAGCAATGACATAAGCAAATGATGATGTAAGCATGACATAAGCATAGATTATAAACTAAGGAAAGAAGAAGAGTGTATCATAATTAGGATCCTAAATTAGTAAACCCTAATACACTTTCTAAATTGAATCATACTTAATTAAGTACATAAATTAATAATAGCAAAGTAAAAGCCCTTAAGTGTAAGACTAAATGGCTAATTAAATCATTAACAGCTAAAATGGAACATAAAACTAGCCAATAGGAGTAATTAAACTTCAATAAAATAAAATTTTCATAAATTTAGCCCATATCATAAAACACGAGTCTTAACGTCTAAAACGGACATTATCGTGTGAACGTGCGTCCGAAAACGATGAAAAACGACTATAAGTTTGCAAATATCGGAATTAGAACAAAAAGATTACAAAATACATAAAGGAAGCCTCATACCTTACTAATATAAGAAAATAGTTACTATTAATCTCATGGAGCATGGTAACCCTATACATACTATACTCGGGTTATATTGGAGGAAAACTAGATAAACGACGATAGACTTTTAGTTGACTAAGGAGTCTGAATTCTCAGAACACTTATAAGGTTTACCATTTTGATTTAGGCGTTCGATATCGAGTCTTGGAAACCTTAAAGGCTTGGAGAATGAGCAATAATCCAGGTGAGGGAGTTCTGATGACCTGCTACTTGCTTGTGCGTGTTATTTGTATGATGTTTTGTTGTTTGCTATTGCTTGTATGTTTGAATGACTGTTCTGTTTGTATGCCATCATCTGTGTGATCACCTTTTTGAGTTGATAAATATAAATGTCTGACCTAAATAACCGGTTCTACTCGTCGCATGTCTATGACTTGGTAAAGGTATGAATGGAGAGTGCTAGCCTTGTAAGAATCTTAAGAAAAGTATTTTTGGCAAAAGTTTTTCTAACCTTAAACAAATTTTTGCATGATCGCTGTAAGGGCTTGTGGAGCCATAAATAGTATTTTTAACGTTAAGGCAAAGCTAGCATGGGTTCTCCAATTGATAGCGAGAGGACTCGCTTTATTGTGCCTGAAAGGCCTTGGTTATTTTTGGTTGCGAGAGGACTTACATGTTTGTGCCCGAGGGGCCTTGGAGGGTGGATGGTCCTAGTTCGGACTCCCCCTATTTGGATTGAAATTCTTTTTCTCGGCTAGGGTAATAGTCGAGTTTTGCCTAGTGGGGTGGTGCCCCTAAGTAGCCTCTGCGGGTAAGCTGAGGTGCCCTGTGCGGGTAAGTACAGGGGATAATTGAAGTGTGGGCGACGTAATTCTACACCTTCCATAATTCCGGACTCCTATGGATGTGTTGCTTGCATTCATCACGCCTGCATTCATTATGTATGTAGATAGTTTGCTTGCATGTGTGATAATAATGTGTGAAAACTTGCTTGACCGGTAGTGGTGAGGAATGAACTCACTGAGCTGCTTTATGCTCATTTCCCCTTAGTTTTCTTTGCAGGTTTACATACGATGGGATTGGGATAAGTTTCGAGTGCTGAGGGCGAGATGAAGATATGTACATTAGTGTTAGGATTAGTTGAGATTTTTATAGGTAATACATAAATACTCTTTGTAGAAAATATTCACATATTAGAATTTAATATAATTTAATTCTACCTACAGTTTTATAATGTTGGTGATCCTGTCTTATTATTTGGTAGGGGATACCAATTCTCTACGGTTCTGAGGAACTGTGGGATAATGGATACCCATAGTTATTTATATTTGTATTTTATAGTAAATTGATTACTTATTCTACAGTAAATTGATTACTTAAAAATCAGTAACCTTAGTGATTAATTATTTAGAGTCTTGCAATCTCTGACTTGCAAGGCGGTTTTCATATCATGGGTGCACACATGTTATGGAAATTTTAGGTAATTCTACTAGGCTCCCTTTAGGGTCCTGACAGCTTACACCTTCTCTTTATCTACTCTCAACCCTCTTCTACTAGACACATACCTTGGGAAGATCACTTCTTCCTAGTAGAAACAACATTTATTCAAGTTTCCAAGCTACCTTTTTGCTTAAAGGAAATTGAAAACAACTTTGAGATGTTTAGAGCACATTGCCAGGTTGGCATTATAGACAAGGATGTCATTAAAGTAAATGATAACAAAGTTTTTGATCAAATCTCTTAATATATGGTTCGTTAGTCTCATAAAAGTGATTAAGGTGTTTGATAGCCCAAAAGGCATGACCATCCACTTGTATAGGTGATGTCGTCTCTTAAAAGCAGTTTTCCATTTACCCCCTTGTTTCATTCAAATTTGGTGGTACCTAGATTTCATGATATGGGCATCTATTCATTAAATTGTAAATTGTTAGCTATGCTTTGATGCAAATTGAAGCCAAGGACTAATAAAGCCGGTCGCAGGGTGGGTCTAAGCTTTTAGAAAGCTGGAAGGACAAAATGGGAATCATGTGAAAATAAGGAAAATAAACAAAAGCAAATGTACAAAGAGCTCTAAAGATGTGACTCATTAACAAACTTTTGAAGACTTATGATACAACTTGATATGATGTACAAGATGGTTCAGTGATGTTGCTCTCTAACTAGTCTTGCTTAAGGGTTAAGATAAGAGTGAAGTAAGTAAACAAGCTAACAAGAGTAACATTGACAAAGAGTTTATTCAATATTTAGAGATAAAATGATATTCTTGTGGCTACATGTACAATGGGTATTTATACCCAAAAAACTAAGGTAACTTACCTAAAATGGAAAGGACTAAAATGGGTGTTATTTAAAGGAAGTAATGTATAAGGAATAATAAGCGTACAATTAAAAATATAACAAAAATGAGTATCTTATATAGAGGATTCTATCACATTGTTGCTTAGGTACGTAGCTCCTTGTGGATAGATGGTTTTTTTGTGAAAAAGGAAATTATGTACGATCAGTTTGGTATTTGCTAAACTGAGGTGCTGAGCAAAAGTAGAAGGTCAACTATGCCGAGTAGAGTAGATAATTCTTTCAAAGTGAATTTGCCTTTCACGTATTTAGTTTGGCTTAGATTCAAGTCAGCTGAGCTAATGGTTGAATGAGTTCGGTTGATATTCGAGTGCAGTTTAAGCTAATAGTTGGGGATGAATGATAAGTGTGAAAGGGTTTAACTTGGCTAAGGCATCAAGTTGGAAGATTGTAGTAGCTCGAACTCCTCGTTGGTAGGTCTTAAGGAAAAAGTTAGCTTAGCCATGATTTCTAACCTTCAGGCTTAGGTGAAGGGTGAAGTGTCTAGTGGTTTGATTCCTATCATGCCTCATATAATGATTCACCCTCATGTTGCTTAAAGGAAATAATTTCCACTCAAAGCTCCTTATTACAATATGGTAGAAAAGACATTATACAATTATTATCCATAACTTACCTCGTGCTCAAACAACTTTCCAAAGAAGTGCCTGAAAAAATAATATAAAAGAAAGTAGAAATATGATAGTAAAGAGAAACTAAAAGAGAACAACCAAAGAAAATGAAAATAAACAAAGAAAATGTACAAAACAAAACACCTAGCTCTAGACAATCTTAAATAGTTAAATTAGTGCAAAACATTTCTTGACAATGGTGCCAAAAAGCTTGATACGCTTAACCTAACCCTATTTTTTATAATAAATAATAGAAGCGTAATTTTATTAACATGTGCACTAGGTTATGTATGTAGTAATAAAGTTGGTGAGAATTTGGTTAAGCCTAAAGGGAATGATGACTAGCTTGTAACAGTATTAGTCTTGTCTAAATCTACGTGAATATAATCAAAGGTTTATTACATAATTAAATTCTAAAAAAACCTAACAAAACAAAACAATTTAACTTGGGATATTCAACATTTTCAAAGATTCAATTGTCACTAGATAATTAAAATTATTAGTTAATGGGAATATAATGTCTTTAACAGGTTTAGTTTTAAAGCAATTAAGCCTTGGGTAGAATTCCTTCTCATGAAGTGAATACAGATTAACCAATTTACCCTTTTATCGCTAGATAAGTGATAAATTGAATTAGTACTTTTCTTTTTCTTGAACCTTCATAGAATTAAAGAACTTATCACTATGTATTCTTTGATCTAAATTATCTATATCACAATAAAAAATTTGAAAAGGTCATGCAACTCAATCCCAATTAACAAATATTCCAATAGAATCAAAATATATGTTTGTCATGATTAGGGAATCAAAGACTTCAACAAGTAATCAATTCAATAATAAACTAACAATCTAAATATTAACAAAGCATTAGAGAAGTAATAGATTGCATAATATCCAAATCAAGAATGTATAAAAAATAATGAATACAACATTTGAAGGAGTTCCAAACCTTAACTCAAGATCAAATGTTGGTTCTATCATTTCTAGCATTGAAATCCTAAAAAGCAAGATAAAGTAGCTTCTAAAACCCTAGACTAATTGAGAGAAAATTAATGATCAACTATCTATTGCTATTTACCAGTTGTTTATTCTATTATAAGACCTTCTATTTATATTACAAGGGATCCCATATAAAAGTAGCTTGGCAAGACACAAGTGTATCCTTTTTGAATATTTCCAAATGTCGCACAAGATAAAAGATATAAGGTCTAGAGTTAAAATACACAAGGTATGCAGGATTAACTGCAATATACCAACAAAACATGACATACGGTGGGTGGGATTAATTATTGCAAGTATACAACCTCTTCAATTATAGTACATGATGTATACTCTTTCTTTTGTGCACATATATAATGTACTGCTAATATATGGCTATGTTGTTTACCCATAAAGCTCTTTTATTCAATTCCATCCATAGAATTCTAAATGCTTTCCATCATCATGTGTATATTTTTCAACTTTGTTTCATTTTTCCTATTTAAAATATATAAATATAAACATTAGTGTAATAAAGTGATAAGATAAAATATTAGTAAATAACGAACTAAATTGCTCTAAAATTATACTAAAAAGTCTACAAAAGCACTATAAAATCTACCTATATAATGTGTACAATTAAGCTCTATCATAGGTCGAGGAGATTGGTCATCTGATGACTTTGCATAGATGGCTCAATGTGGTGTGATTATTAATTGGTTAAGAGCCAACGAGCTTAGCATTCTTTTGAGGTATTTTAAGGGTTGAGTAGGGTGATTGAACCCTTGATGGCTTGTCCGAGCCTAGTTATTCAATTTTCTCTTCCCGTCTCCATTCTACTTTTTACTATGTGCCTCAAGTTGGTTTTGTGATCTTCCCTAAGAATTCCCCAACATGTGAGCTAGTTAAGTTTCCTGCACATTAGGTATCATCAGGGGTTTTAAGCATCAGTTTGCCCCTATTCGATAGATTAGGCTGTTAATCTCCATGTTCATGGTTAAGCTTATTCATGTCCTTAAGTATCATTATTGTGAACAATGTTTCTCTTTAAATGTAAGTAAATATGGTGCCTTTTCCATGCATTTCTTCCCCTATAAATAGGGGTTCTCGATGTAGTTTAGAATAAGTAGATTTCCCTTCTTATTTCTTTCGAATTCTTTTGAAAGTTTTCAAGGGTCTAAAAAAAAAACCCATTCTTTTTTCTTTTTCTTTTTCTTTTTCTTTTCCTTTCATGTATTGTAGGGAGAGTTGATGATAGGAATCAACTTACAACCATCTCTAAGTCGAGGCTAACCTATCCCAAGCTGATACCGACTTGTTAGAAATTGAAGCCGACTTACTCTAACCCGAGGCCGAGCTGATACTAGAAGGCTAAGATGAAGAAAAGGAGCTACTCATCATCAAGTCTATTGTCTACTAAGAAGTTAAGAGATCATACACTCAAGGCCATAGATCTACTTGGCACAGCATGGAGAGATTAATGTTGACTAATCATAGAACTTAGCAACTATAGGCTAAGCTTTCGAGTATCTTGGTAAAGCACTACAAGACTTTAAGGGCTCCTACTCGAACCTAATCATACAATTGCCGACCCCACCCAATTTGAATCCTACTCATTCCAAGACAACTTGAATGACTACATGCCGACTCTTTTTGCTAAATGCACAGTTTTGCAATTTTATGAATATTTTCTTTATTTTAATTATGAGCCCATTTTTTAGGGCTTAAGGCCTTATACATTATTTACAATTCTACTACTAAGGTTGTATGACTTGCTATAAATAGCAATATTTGAAATTAAGAGATATCGGGAGTGAAGAATATACATATAGTGATTACACTTTCCTCTTTTGAGTAAGGTTATTCTTGAGCTCGTAGAGCTTGCATTTGCCAAATTATTGAGTATTGATTGCCTCTTTAACTTTTCTTGTGTTCTTATCAATCTTGACCTTAAGATTTTTGTAAACCTCTCATTTGAGCCAGTCAATGAGTTGCATCTAACCCCCATTTGAATCTTAAGTGACATTTAGTGTTCGTGAGTCATATCGAACCCTATTTCGAGCTCAACTCTTGATTGTGTTTGTGTCTTGGTACGTGATATCCATATACATTTACTATCAAACCCCTCATTTTACTTCCTATTCTTCATACCCACATGAACCCCGACTACCCATTCTAGTTTTAGCCCACTACATACACCCTGCTCTATAACATCTTGGTATTAAAGCTTTTGCGGAGATGTGCATATAGTGTTTTTCAAAGTTTACTTTGTTGTTTGAACATCTATTAGTTGTCGTTCTATAGTGTAGTGCATTATTCATGTTTTTAGTAGTTGTTGTAGTATGTTGCTGTTGAGTTAAGTAACAGTAATTTCAGTAGTTTATTCTAGTAGCTATAGAAGTGTTTGTTAGTCATGGTAGCTACAGAAGTCGAGTAGTAGTTGTCTTTAGGTTATTGTAATTGTGTTTTGTTGTAAATTGTATTGTTCAATTTTTTTCTGAATATCACTATACAAACAAGAATGTCTGAAGATAGTGTCAATAGTATCAATAATAGTGGTCGGGGAAGCTTGAGGAGATATGTTGATAACTTGGAATATTAAATTTAGAAGCTTAAGGAGATATGGCTAAGATGAAAGAAGGGAAATAACACTTACCAGTAGAAGTGGTTTGAGTGAGCTTGATAATGATGAATGACAGTTGAGAAGAGTTGCCAAGTAGAGAAGACAAGAAAACTAGCCTCAGTCACGAAGAAGCAATGATAGAAATGTCAACGTTGAGAACTTAGGAGCTCGAAGAAGAGAGCCGAGGCTGAGAAGAAATATGGCCTAGTAAAGCTCAAACAGAAGTGGCCAATTCGAGGTGAGTCGACCAACTCAAAATGGTAGGGATGAACCTCGAACACCTAGCCGAAGACTTGATAATATAAAGCTTAAGTGTTGAATTTCATTAGAAGTAGCCAACCTAAAGAGTTCCTTGATTGGGTTCCTTAAGTCGAGAAGTTGTTTAAATACTATAAGTGTGATGACCAGACAAAGGTTAAGCTGGCTTTACTATCCCTTATTAAATATGCAAGCCTTTAGTAGGATAAGTTAGTGGCTAAGCGAGATGCCGAAGGAGAAGAGCCAATCAGAACTTAGAGGCGTATGAAGAGGCTGATGAACCAACACTTTGTGCCAACTTATTTTAAGTAGGAGATGCTCTATGCCATTTAACACTTGAGGAAAGGCCGAAATAATGTTGAAGTGTATCTACAAGAGTTTGAGACCTTAATGATGAGATGCAAGATTTTCAAGCCATAGGATCGTACCGTTGTTAAGTTTCTAAGTAGACTCTAAGATGACATTGTGGACATAGTTGAATTGTATCCATTTAACTCATTGGACAAGCTGATCGATCTAACATTGAGAGTAAAAAGACAAAGGAGGAAAAGGCATCAGAAGCCGACTAACCGACCTCAACAAGTTAGCCTTGAACTTGAGAGGTATGCTAAGAGAAGAGGACTAGAGAAGAAGATGGAGAAAGGTGAGTTCAACCAACCTAACAAGCCAAGAGAAAAAAGGTAGAGGAAGAGAAGGTACTTAGCACCAAGGTTAGAGAAGTTAAATGCTTCAAGTGCTTAGGTTACAGGCATATTGCTTCTTAATGTCCAAATAGAAGGCTCATGATCTTGAAGGGTGAAGGACTCGAAGCTTAAGTAGAGAGTCAAAGTGACAAGAGTTTGGGAGATGAGTTGATAGAAGAAAATGTCTATGCTGAAAATTTGGACGAACTCTTATCCATGATGAGCTAACTTAAAAGTAAATCTTAGACAAAGGGAAAATTTATTTCATATTTGATGCCTGGTGAATGGGAATACCTATTCCCTAGTTGTTGATAGAAGAAGCTAGTGGAGAAGATGGAATTGCTAACTTACCTACATCCCTAACCTTATGGGTTGAAGTGGTTTAATGACAAGGGTATGATTCTTATGCATAAAAGAGCTTGAATAGCATTCAAGGTGGGACAGTATGAGGACAAGATTGACTTTAACGTAGTCCTTATGAATGTTGCAAATTTACTTCTTGGCCAATTATAGGAGTATGACCGGAAAGTGATCCATGATGGCTTCCTTAATACTTATACAGTTTGAAAGGATGGAAAGAGCTATTGCTTGACCCCCATGAGCATTGAGGAAATCCAAAGCCACTTAATAGCTATGGTAAAGAGAAAAGTGAAGAGAAGTTTGTTTAGCATCCCAACCCGTGCTCATTGTTGAGTGTTGAGAATGACTTCTTTTTGGACCCGTGATAATGATAAGAATCAACTTATAACCATCTCTAAGCTGAGATCAACCTATCCTAAGCTGATACTAACATGTCACAAACTAAGGCTGACCTACTCTAACTTGTGGCTGAGCTATTCATTGCTAAGGTCGAGCTAATACCAGAAGGTCAAGAGGAAGAAAAGGAGCCACTCGACATTAAGTCTGTCGTCTACTAAGAACCTAAGAGATCACACAACTAAGGCCTTAAGGCCATAGATCCACTTAGTACAACATGGAGAGATTAGTACCGACTAATCATAGAACTCGGCAATTATGGGCCAACTTTTCGAGTATCTCAGCAAAGCATTGCAAGACTTTAGGGGATCTTACTCGAACCCAGACATCCAATTGTCGACCTCCCCCAATTCGGATTGTGCTCCGTCCAAGATAACCTGAATGATTACATCCCAACTCCTTCTAGTAAATGCATAGTTTTGTATTTTTGTGAATACTTTCTCTATTTTAATTATGGGCCCATTCTTTAGGGCTTAAGGCCTTGTAGATTATTTATAGTTCTACCACTATGGTTTTATGATTTGCTATAAACAACAACATTTGAAATTAAGAGACATTAGAAGTGAAGAATATATACAAAGTGATTACACTTGGAACTTTCCTCTTTTGAGTGAGGTTATTCTTGAGTTTATAGAGCTTGCATTTATCAGATTATTAAGTGTTGATTAACTCTTTAATCTCTCTTGTGTTCTTACCAATCTTAACCTTAAGATTGTAGTGAACCTCTCATCTGAGCTTATTAGTGAGTTGCATCTAATCTTTATTTGAATCCTAAGTAACATTTAGTGTTCGTGAGTCATATTGAATCCTATTTTGAGCTCAACCCCTAATTGTGTTTATGTCTTGGTGTGTAATATCCATATACATTCACTATCAAAACCCCCCATCTTACTTCTTGTTCTTCATACCCACTTGAACCTCAACTACTCATTCTAGTTCCAACCCGCTGCATATACCCCACTCTGTAATAGTTAACCTCCCAATTTGTAGTCGAAGGAAGGGTTCTACCTTATAGAGCTTCTTTTCCTACTTGAGGGTTCTAGTTTTCCATTTTATTTCCAAGAAACCTCTTAATTTCAAGAGGAGTTCCCTAATGGGTAGCTTAAGGAGCTATAGCTTCCCATTTCATGTAGAAAACTAGCTCACCAGTTTGTTGCTTTTACATGAGGAGGGTAGAGCAAGCTATGCAAATCCCATACTTACCTTGCATTCATAATGGTGCTTTTAAACTTGGACAAAGTAGGGGGGCTTTTTTGCTCTTGGGACAACCCTTCCCCTTTGCTTTCTCTCTTAGTATTTGTGGTTCAATTGAGTAGTTAGTAGTGGTGTCATTTGCCTTTAGCCTTGTCCACCATCAAACATTTGTAAAGAACACAAAGGAAGGTTGACAATCAGACGTAGGCCTCATTGTGAATCATCTTAGTCACCAAAACTAGTGTAGAAGTAGTCAAATGTGGTTACCTTAGAGGATGGAGCAACCTTAGTGTGACAGAAGGTCTTCATTACTTGAAGAAGCCAAAGCCTATGTCTAGGAAGCTTCCATAGCTAGAAAGAATCATGGAAGCCTTTTTTATGTGCCTAAGAGCTAAATTATCACTAGGGCTTACCAAGTGTTTAAAAATGGATCCTTCTCATAGAGAAGAAAGTGAAATTGTTACAAACATATTATAGCTTCGCAAAGCAACTCCTTAGATATGGCTTACTGAGAAGCTTAAGTAGATTCACTCCATCATTAGATACGACCAATAAGTAATGGAATGAGATCCATTCTCCACTAACCTTAGCCATAGTCATGATAGATAGGAGTGAGAAATATAGCTTAAAGCTAAATTGCTTACAAAAAAACATGAGAAAATGTATTCAATATTCATAACAAGAAGATGATGTTTGTAGCTTTTATAATGTGCCCTTTTATACTTGTTAATTAGCTCAACTTTCCTAAAATATAAAAAGACTAAAAGGGGTACAATCAAAAGAAATTAATTTAAGAACATTCCAAATAAAAGGGGAAAATAAGAAAAGAATCATCATTAGTGGATATACGCTAATGGTTTATCAAACCACGTACCCCGTTAGCATTGGCAAATCATCCGGTAGAAGAAGATGAATAAGTACAGTAGTAGTCTGAAGAGATGGAAGGGGAGACCTTTAGACTAGTTGGCATCTAAGTTTTTGGGAATAGGTCGGAGAGTATTTTAGTTGGGATCTTTGAGCTACTAGAGCACTCTAAGCAAGTTAAGATAAACCTCAAGAGTATATTAGACAACTTATATGAGAGAGAAACAGCTTGACAAGTGATGGGAAAGGAAGCCTGAGACATAGATCTACTGGTCTTCAAACATTTGATTGTTGAGGGCTCAACAAACTAAGCCTTAGAGTCCTTAGGGACGACCTTAGGTGATTGGCTTAAGGCTCTCAAAGGTTATCAAAGGTAATGAACAAGTCATTTTTGCATTAGGATTGGATTCCCAATAGCTCCTTAAGGTTATTGAAGATTTGTCCTCAAATTGTTGGGTTTAGCTTGGCAGCTTATAAGGTCAAGCCAGCCAAAGGAATGTAGGAGACATACCATATACTTTTGGCAATTCTAGCTTGTAGTCATTATCACTCAACTTCTTTAGAATCATAAATGGATTGTCAATGTAAGGTGACAACTTGGTGTTCCTATTATGGGGAATATATCTTTACTGAGGTGTATCCATACTTGATTCTTTAGGTTGAATGCTCATGGCTTTTGTTCACTTGTTTCCAATCTCTCTTTGCTTGGCAACAATTTGAGGGAGCTATTTGGCGACAGTCTAATGCAAGCTTGCTTTATTGCTTCCAAACTCTCTTTATTGGTAGCTAAGGCAGCATTCATACCCATAGGCAAGGGCAAGTTGTTGCCATAGACAACCTCATATGGTGAGTTAGTAGTAAAACTATGGGTAGACTTGTTATAGGAAAATTCTACAATAAGTAAGAATAAGTCTTGGTCATACAAGTTCTTCCCTATTGTAGCTCCTAACAGTGAACTAAGGGTCTGGTTCACCACTTTAGTCTGGCCTGTATTTAAGGGTAATAAGAGGTGTTGAACATGAACTTTATCCTAAGTCTTTGCCATAGTGAATTCCATGATAGGCTAATAAACTTTAGGTCTCGATTTGAAACAATGCTATGGGAAACTTCATGTAGCTTCACGAACTTGTGTACAAAATGATTAGCATAGATGAAGTATCTTCAATCTTCTAATGGTGGATAAAGTGAGCTATCTTATTGAATTGATCTACTACTGCCATAATTGAATCATGTCATCAAGAAGTTTGTAGTAATGTAAGCACAAAGTTCATACTTTGGTCGATCTAAGGTTGGTTAGGCATGGCCAAAGGTATGCACTACTTATAAGGCTCCTTCTTTTCTTGGGCCTTCTTGCACACCAAACACCTCTTAAATTCCTAATGTGCATTCTTCATTATCTTGAGCTAGAAGAAGTGCTCCTTTAATAGCTCATTTGTCCTCTTTTCTCCAAAATAGCCTGCTAAGCCTCTGACGTGAGCTTCTTGAACTAGTAATTTACGTACCAAGCTTCTTAGAATACATAGATGACCTTTCTTTAATAGCTAACCATTAGCTTAGTAATAACCATCAACACTCAATCCATCCCAACACTTATTTGTAGTTACGCCAAAGTGCTTGTCTTATTCATACAACTGGGTTAATAACCTTAATGGGAGGTAAGTGCACCTACCAATTTTAATAATATAGCAAATTTGAATTGAGTGTTGATCCCCTATGGATTAATTATTTAATTGCTAGTACTTTTCCTTATTTTCCTACTATCTAAGTTAACAATTAAGTGTAGATTGTTAAAATATTAAATCTAAATTCTAAACTAATCTAAAAGAGCAATAAAATAAAAGAACTAATAAAATAGAAAATAAAAGAAAATAAAAGAAATTATGAAGAAAGCATGAACCCTAGTACTAAAATTTTGAATTTACCCTAAATTCTATACCACATTCTATCTCATTCTTGTTATTGAACCATAAGAACTCCTTAACTGAGTTAAGCCAAATTGCTTCTACATTAGAAAATGTCAAGACAACATTAAATTCTAAGAATTCTACTATTAGGTTACCCTAATTCGAAGAAATTAAGTTACCAATCACTTAGTCTATTTCAATTCCTCCTAATTACACAGTCTATTTACAATAAAATCCCATAATCTCCAAAGTGAAATTAGACATTGAATTAATAAGCTAGTAATATAAATTCAAAGAACAAAAAAGAGTGTAATTAGATCACAGTAATGACAAACTGTATATTGAAATAAACAAAGAAATCTCTATGTAGATTATAGGATTCAATATTCAAATACTAAAAAGAATAAAATCAAAACATAGATAAGAAATTAAAAAAGGAAGAAAATAAACATGAGAAAGGGTTAAGAGATAACCCTCTTAGATTATGGAAACCTTAGCCTCTTCTATCTATATCTCCTCCATTACAAGGCTTATAGTACAAAGGAATCTTCAAAATATTCTCCATTGTATCTTTAACATATCTTGAAATATTCTCCAATGTATACTCATCGTATCCTGAAATATATCTCGCATATCTCTTTGTTTCCAAACTAGGCTCTCAAATAAACGAAACATCGAAGTATGGCATCTTCTAAGGCTTCAACTCTCCTTAAAGGATAGAATTAGAAGGAATAACATGTTCATAGCCTAGGATCACAAGCACAATTCCTAGGCATAATCTTCTCTATTCCAAAAGTTGCAAATAAGTGAAATAGGACAATCATGCTTAAGGTTTACGCTTGTGATCCTACTCAAGATTCTCTCTTACCATCAATTCTTCCTTATTTCCTTGCTCTTTTGGGCATGATTTCAATTCATGGAAAACACTCTTTTGTGTGATTCTATTCTAGACTTCAAAACTCAGCAAAATCCCTTTAAATCATTCAAAACTTGATGAGATTCATCATACAAAGCCTCAAATCAAGATATAAACCAATTAAACACTAAAATACCCAAGAAACACTACCAAAATAATTCATAAAGATATGTATAATTTATCAATTATCAAACCTAAATTTGAGAACCTTTGCCTACAATTGGGTAGCGACACATGCCTTCTCAATCAAGCATTAATAATAGAGTCCGTACTACTTTTCTTGTACTTAATCACATTTGAAAAGGTCTTGAAGAATTCAACCCATTTAGCTTGCGATCGTGATAGCTTCTACTATCCTTGGAGGTACTTCAATGATTCATTATAGTTCATAAACTCATGAGGTAGTAATTAATGATGCCACACAATAAGAACACGAATGAGGGAATAGAACTCTACTCCTTCACATACATTGAATAATTAAGAGAAGAACCATTGAGCTTTTCACTAAAGTATGCTATAGCTTAGTCCTTTTTCATGAGTACAACTTTAACTCCTACTCCAAAAGCATTGCACTAAAGTAAGCTATAGTTTAGTCTACGAATACTTTTGATTTTAGGCAGATATTATAGGGTTGGCCGATTGACTATAGCTCTAACTTTCTCATCATCTTCCTTAACTCCATCCTTTCAAACAACAAATTTGAGAAATACCATTGATTGTCTCTAAATAAAGCTTTTGAGTTTTATAATTTAAAATCCTATAGTTTATCCTTTACTCAGTTCATTAGGCAAGTGTACCTATTGTTTGTTAGTATAGATAAGTATAAGGTCATCTCTACTAGGAACAGATTCAAACATTAGTACTAATTATTCATCTTAATAATTAGCGAATTGAATGATCGAACAAAGTAATTAAACTAAATTCTACAACTAAATTATACTAATTCTACTATTTCACTAAGAAAGCACAACAAATAAGATTATAACACAAAAACAACAAATTACAAAATAGGTTTACTTTATCATATTAACATGAATTATAAACTATCTATCTTAACAATTACTCATTTGTAAGAATTCTCTATTCATGAGTATTCTTCTTAGAACTATTCAATTCTAATCTCAATTGTGTTCCTTAGAATCTCTTCTAATAGAATGAATAAGTCAAGATTGCATGAAATGTTTACTAAATCCTTGAATTTCATAAAACATGCAGCGAACTTCCTAAAATCTAGTCAATGAAATCATTTCTCAATGTATTCCATTGAGATCTATTGTAAGATTATATTGTACACTACATTATCTCAACTTATATGAAGTTCTAATCACTAGAAATTCATAATTATTAGGAATAACAACAAATCAAAGTACAATCATGTTAAAATGACTTTGTAAACCCTAAATTATTACTCACACATGATAGATAAAGACCGAATATAGAGAAATAAGAAATACGAAGTAAAATATAACATAGATAGAAAAAGAGATAAGAAGGAATCACCTTTTTATTAACTTAAAGAATCTTGATACAATAATATATGGACACTAAATTCTTTACAATTCTCTTGAATTTAGTAAAGAATAATACACAAACTCACATTATGTTTTTCACTACACTAAGAACATAAATAAGACACTTAATGGATTATGATGACCTGTTGTGTTTCTTGATGATGCTGGTTTTAATGTAATTCTCCCCCTTTTGTCTAAAAGTTGTGGTATATTTATACTTGACTCGTTAAAGAACTAGAAATATATCACATCAAGATGCCACTTAATGTTAAGACATGTTCCACATACTGGTTCGTGTGAAAAAGTAAAAGAGGAAGAGTCATGTCTACTCCTATCACGCTCATGACTTAAGGAGTGATAGTCTCGAAAAACAAGATTCTACACCAATCATGATTATGACTATGGATGTGAACTCCTCATCGCTCCATTACCTCTAATCATGCTTGTGATCAAGAAAGTGATTATCCTCTTGATAACTAATCACGACCATGATTGATAGGAGGATCAACAGAACTTTCTCAATCATGCCCGTGATGGAGGGCATGATTAGTGCTAGCCATTCCAATCTTTCATTATTACACTCATAATGGAGTATATCTTGGTTTTACTTCAAGGTTTCCTTCTCCTTACAGCCGTGATTGCCTTAAAATTCATTATTCTTTGTGTAAATTTCATTTCCTTACTCTCGATTCATCTAAAATCAATGCATTACACATTTAAGTACCAAAAACTTAAGAAATGAACACAATCAAGGTCAATTTATGCCTAAATATGCCTTAAAAGTGTAGAGTAATTTACCCTTATCAACCACCTTGATGCATTATTTTCTATAGGTATCTATGGATTAATCGTAAGTCAAAATATGGTTAGGGCACTTATGTGTCTTGATTTATATTGATAGAATGTATGCTTTAAATTCCTATAAAGTTTCTTAGCTGTAACACATCCAACACTTCCCCGACATATGAGTTATGTTCGAATAAGCTTTTGCTATAGATCAAGAAGTCATCAAAGTAGACCAAAAAGCATCTTTTGATCTGTTTGCGTAGCATATGGTCATTAAATGCATGAATGTGGTTGGTTCATTGGTTAGCCTAAATGGTGTAAACATCAACTCATAAATTCTATGAAGTGTCTTAAAGACGATCTTCCACCTGTCTCCTTCCTTCATTCAAATTTGATGACAATAACTCTTTAGGTTTACCATTGAGAAAATTTGAGCTTCATGTAGCTCATCCAACATGCTGTCTAATGTAAGAATGGGCAACCTGTACTTTACTATAATTCTAATGATAAATGGGATGTTTACACACAATCACTATGAGCCATTCTTCTTTTGTATGAGCAAGGTTAAGATGGCACAAGAGATGGTACTCTCCCTAACGACCCATCTTAATTAGCTCATTCACTTGCTGCTTAAGTTCTTTTACTTCATCTAGATTTATGCAGTAGGCCAATTGATCAAGTAAGCTAGACTGTCGTTAGAGGCCCATGGCATGTTTAATGCCTCACAAAGGCAGTATTCCTTTAGATAATTCCTTAAAGAACACATCTTCATATTCCTTCAATAACTCGTTGACCTCTATAGGTACTGACTTTAGGTCGATTACTTCCAGCATTTGCTTGATAATAAGCAAGTATATAGGATTGACATCCTTAGGAGCTTGCTTTAACTCTACTGTCTTCATTTGTGTCTAAGGTAAATTTGAGCCTCATGCACTTTTTGAGGCGTTACAGGGTATAAGATAACCTTATTTCCATCTTTTGAAGTATTTTTGCACCCATCATGTAGTATTCGCCAATCAAACATCTATGGTTGGCTATGTAGTACATGGAATGTATGCATGGGTAACACATCATACAAAATTTCATCCTTATACCTCTCTCCAATGGAGATTAGTACTTAAGCTTGTTACATTACATGTAAAGGTCCTTTCTCATTTAGCTAATATAGTTTATATAGTTAAAGATGGGAGATGGTTAGCAACTTAAGTTGATTAACTAAGGTGGACATGACCACATTGGTGTAGCTCCCTCTATCAATAATAAGCACATAGAAAATACCCTTTAATCAACACCCAATGTGAAACAAGTTTTCCTTTCATACCTCCTCTTTAGATGATGAAACATTAAGAGATCGATAGATGACCTTGTTCATAACCATCCCTTCTAGGTTCAAACTATGACTATTCATCCTTATAAAACTCATCAAGTATTCCTCTTAACTCTTCCTTCTTGTCTATGACTTCTTCCTCATTAGTGCTATCTACTTCCTCCTCTTCATAGCCATCACTCTCTCATTCAAATACTGAGATGGAATATGCCTAAAGCTTTCACATGAAGCACCTGATCTCATGTATTTTCCTTCCTAAGCTCTACTTAGTCTCTCTCTTAGGCTTAGGCTTAGTAGTAATAGCTTTGCTTATTTGATTAGCTCAAGGTCTTCCCTGCTAAAGCTCTACTATTGGTGGTTAGTGCTTCAACTCACATCTGATCTTCTAGATATAGCTTGGCTAGGATGTACAGGTCGAGAGCTTAATACTTTATTTAACCTATTGCAACTTTGCCTCTTAATTCTCTATGCTATCCTTACAGCCACTTTAATCCTATCAATTCTTTACAACACTACTACGTTGGTGATATCATATTTTAGGCCTATCGAAGCTTGGAAACTATTTGGGCCTCTGGCTCCTCTACTTTACAGAAAATCATCAACATTTAGAATTCCTTAGCATACTTGTTTACACTATTTCCTTCTTGTCTCAAAGTCTATAACTTCTTAAAGGCATCTTGCGAGTAGAAGTTTGGTAAAACTACTTCCTCATCATACTTTTCGTCTCAAGAAAAGTATAGATCTTAAGTTATCCAAATTGCCTCCTCATAGCTAGTAAATTCTTCTACCAAAGAGTCATATACCCCAAGAACTTGTAAGCAAGTTGAAATTTGACATCTTCGTTGTAATCATGATACTTAAATAGCTTCTCAACCTTGTCCTTTTAGTTTAAGTAATCATTAGCATTGCCACTATTGTTGATCAAAACCCATAAAAACTGTTGATTCCAATAAGAGAGAAACAAGTAAGGCATTAGGGGTGCAAAGGCTAGTCTAGCATAACCACTTCGATGCCTAAGTCAATATGTGTTTATGTGTTTAAGAGATAAGTAAATAAGTAGTAAGAGTGTCTAGAGAGTTCTTACAAGTGGTCCTTGTCCTGTATTTACAAACATAGGTCTTATAACTACAATACTTAAATAGTTGAACTGCCTAAGGCACATGGAAACTTCCAAATTTGGTCATGTGCCGAATTCTGAGGATAGTAGGTTGTTATGCAATTGAGGGCTAATAGTTGCTAAACTGTTTATGCCCTTCCTTTTTGAATTTGAATGCTTAATTAAGGCAAGCAGTATTTTCTAGCCCATTAGACAGTTAATCCTAAAGTTCCCTTAGTCATTGGACTAAGTCGGCGATGCAGACATGGCAGACTAAAGCTAACTTGACAATATGCCAAGTAATTGTTAATGATAATGAAAATCTACTAATAACATTTGTCCCATTACTCCCATGGTTGAAGATTCGAGTATAGGAGTAAGCTTAATGCATTCTTAACGTGTTGAGTGAGTGGGAAAACATTTGAGCTTATGCTTTTTGTCGAATTGTATAATTATCGAGTAGGGCTACTAACTTATCTACAAACACTTCAATTTTTCCATTCTTTAATTATTGCCACATGGCATACAAGTTCTTAATCCAATGGCTATGACTCGTTATTTCTTGCCTATTTATTTCCCATGTATGTGTATGTGACAGTTGTCAAATTAATCATCATTGTCCCATACGTTCTATATCTGCTAGTGGCACCACATCTATTGGATCTTATCAATATACACACATCTTTCATCGATGCCTTGCAATCAAATCATACTTTAATCTTGATTATTGCCTTTTATTCCAAGAAAGCAGATTGCACTTAGCGTATCCTTATAAAACCTTTAAAAGTGAAGAAATAAACCTTCTTTCTTTCATTCATCATCACAAGGCACACTTCATTGCATTACTTTGGAGCATTCTCTTCTTCACTTTTCTTTTTTGAAACATTTCAAAAGTCTCAAGCCTTTTGGAGTTTTGACCTAACCAAGTATGGCTAAGAGTAGAATTTATTCTAGTTTTGATTCTGAGGATACTCCTTCTACACCCGCCTCCCCCCTCCCTCACTGTAAGCCTTAAAACCAAGCCAAGTAACCATAGGTTTGAGCTTAAAACCTAAGGTTTAGGGCGATCGGCTAAAGGATCCGATCAAACCCAAATTATAAACTATTTAGCAAAATACCAGTAAAAATGACCCTGTAAACTTAAATTTAAGAAAATAAGTAGTAAAATAGGAGACTATAAAATTTTCAAATTTTAAGCATAATAACTGCTAATTACCGAAAAGGCGAAAAGTGTAATATAATAACTAATAAATTATTAGAGATAGATTATATATATACTAAAAATTCTAGAATGACCAAAATAATATTTAGGAATGTTCACGTGTACCCCACATGTATTTACGTGTAGATAAAAATACACGTAATTACTAAAATTGGCCGAAAACTAAGCAAATAATTAAAGAAAAATACAAAATAATTATAGAAAAATCAGAAAAAATCAGAAGAGGATAAGTTGCAACAAGATCAAGTCATGACAAAAAAAGAAAAAAAATGACCAATAGGAATTAGACAAACAAAAATCCAAAAATGAAGGAATTGGGGTAAAATCCCATCAAATTAATGCACATTAAATTCTACAATTGTCTATAAATAAGGAAAAAATTTCCAGAAGTCATTTGGCCAGTTTGAGATTTGAGAAAAATCGAAACACTGAAAAAATCGAGAGAAAATCCAGAAAAAAAAAAAAAAAAGAAAACTGTGCAGATTAACAAGGTGAACTAAAACCACCACCCACCACCACCTGGGACCGAACCACCACCACCACCCTACATTAGAACCACCGCCTGGACCGGCTGATAACCTTGGACCGGGTTTGGACGGCTAGAAAGCTTCAAACCAATTAGTCATTTATTCATCCCAATTTTTGTATAATTTTGTAAAATTAGTTATTTTGCCCAGAAAATT
This sequence comes from Lumnitzera littorea, assembly GCA_024138015.1. Taxonomy (NCBI): domain Eukaryota; kingdom Viridiplantae; phylum Streptophyta; class Magnoliopsida; order Myrtales; family Combretaceae; genus Lumnitzera; species Lumnitzera littorea. The sequence goes on along the minus strand of JAMXBB010000009.1, from coordinate 56,697,418 downwards.
ATGAAACTTGTTATTCTGAGGTTTTATTGTATGTAGATTTAGGGAAAAATATTGATTTAGTTTAATTATGTCTGGAAATATAGGGTCCTTAACAAATTGTTCAAAACCGAGCATGATTAAACCGAAAAATAAATAGGCTTAGGAGTGTAGTTTAGGGCTCAAATTTTTTCTGTAAGATTCTCATATGATATAGAACAGTGCTATGAAGCCATTTTTTTAAAATTAATTTTCGAAAATTTTAAGTTAATTTTTAGCCCTAAAATGATGGTAAAATTGGGTGATTTAGGGTTAATTAGGTGATTAGGATGTTAATTACTGATTTGGATCTTAATTAGATGTTTAGGGAAGTTAATCTCGGCAGTGGAACCTTAATCCTAGCCTTTAGGTACTAAGTATGGTTAATTAGAGAAATTAGGTAAAGAATATAAGAAATTAGGAATATGTAAAAGTGTAAATTAATAAATAAAAAAAAATAAGGTTATTTAGATAATATTATAATTGAAATCAGAAAAATAATAAATCTGAAATAATATTTAATTTTAAGTAAATATCTCAAAATGTAAGATTTTTACACATCGGGAATAAATCCGATACCTCAATTAGAGTTAGCGTGTACCGAATAGTTTAGAATACCAAAATTACGATCCAATAGGATATTTGAATACCTAAGCATAATGTGATTAATGTCACATTGGGATTCGAGCCTAATTACGACTTAGGAATTAAAACTAGAATCTAGTTTAGGAGCCGAACCCCGAAATAGGATACAACAAATCATTAATACGTTATAGGTATACATGAGGAAAATGAGTTACATTATAAATTAGAATAAGAATCCATAAAATATAAGTACTAAAAGGACCTATTTGTATTATAGGACACCCAGAAACAAATCAGCTCGCGACTAAAGGATCGAGCGATCGAGCGATCGAGCAAATTCAAGTAAGTTAGGTTATTGCTTATTGTAATAGAGTACTAGTTTTGTAGTGCTCAGAGATTTAGGCTTGTATATGCTTATGATTGTAAATAGTTTGCGCATGTGTTTGATGTATCTGAATACGTGCTGGAATTTATACTGTAAATGAATTTGTGACTGATTGAATTGGTATGAACTTGTTTGAACACCCTAACTGGAATTTAATCTTAGTCAACCTTAATAACTGAAAATGTCATGCATTGCAACCCGTTAGGGGATCATAGGACTCTCCAACCAAATACCGACCCCTTCGAAAGAGATAGCGCAGGATTGCAAAATGGTCCCTTCTTCATCCTCAGTCTAACTAAGTGACAGGAGAGGAGGTCGCGGCAGGGGTGAAGTCAATGGTTCGAAGGTAGTCGCGGGAGGAGCGAGGTCTCCATTGCACAAGCCTGGGTTTGGTTGTGAGCTGCTGCATAACATGGAACTCCTCAACCCGGATTGGAGCGGGTGAAATTTCTCTGATTTCACAACGGACCGAACTACGTTGTGCGATGACACTTGATTGTTGCATTGCATGAAAATAATTGTTTGATAACCTTGTTTGTGCTTGTATGCATTCATAAGTCTCCAATTCAACTTACTAGGCTGTAGTTGCTCATACCCTTATAGATCCTTTTGCAAGTTCTGATTTGTGAACACTTCAAGTACTATGCCGCCCTACAATTACCCAGAGGTTAGTCCGTTTGAAGCCAGGGGTGTGAGAATCAAGTTACTTAATATAATGTGTGACTAGAATGACCATGTAATTAGGAAGGAAAGACTAATAGTTATTATGTAATCTAGTGAACTATCGTGTTTGTGTAAAACTTCCTGGGAAGCTCTGTGGACTTATTTATAATTATCTATGTTTTATAGAACTTAGTGATAATTATCATAATTTTAGTATAATTATTAATCGAACTGTTTACTTCAAAGCGAGGAGTCATCGACGCCTTGTGTAGATTATTTCTATGGTAGGCATTGTGAGGCTAGTTACTATCATAAAATGGTTTACACGGCGGGACTGTTGCGACTTCGCGACTTCGGGGTGTAACACCCACCCCTCACCCTCTCTTCCCTACCCATGAAATGATAGGGTTAGCTTCAACCTTTAGCACTCGGCTTCGAGTTCCAACAATACCCTAAATAAGTATGAGAAGTTACCTAGCTTGCATTAAAGCTTTACTAGTAGATGTTTATCTTAATGATGGAGAGAATAAGGAAACTATAAAGCACATTTATAATGATACTGTATATGAAGTTCATACACCAAATAGAGTTACAGTGGTGTCGTTAGAGAGATTGTAGCCAAGTACAAAGATTATTTTGAGAATCTTCTTAAAGAGTAGAAACTCTGTAGACTGAGGAAGGATCAAACAGTTTGTTTTCCTATCGACCATGAGTTCCTTGATACTTGAAATACTTTGAGTTTGGTTTGCATTTACATTTTTTCTAATTTCTAGAAAGCATTTTTCCATTACTTTCTAGTGCTATCGAGTATGTTTTCACTAAACACCTGTAGGATATTAGTTTCTATTGAGATAATTAACAAAGAGCTTGAAGTTAAGACTACAATATAGCTTTTTAGGTATTTTTTTCACCATAAATTGTAAAGGAGATGGGAGGTTTTACGCCATAGCTTGGTAAAGTTGAAAGTTTATCGATGGTTGGGAGTCTAAAATCAACCAATGGCATGAAAAATCTATATTGATTAGGTTGGAAGTGGATTTCGACTTTTGCAGTAGATGGTTACAACCCATTAGAACAAAGGACATTAAGTTATTCCTAAATAATGCTACCGTTGCAAAGAAAATTCAAGAAAGGCAACGTAATAAGATATCTTATCGAGATGCTAAGATAATTATCTAGTGATACAAGAACGGAGAGCTAGTCTTTACTAATGAGGAGGAAGGTACAGCTTATTCTTCTTACCATACTAAACCAAGCTAACAAGGAGGGGCCAATTTGTACAATTTATAAACCCTACGTAGTTAGTAATATAAACCCTAAATCTAATTCTGAGTGTTTTATACGATATCATTAGTCGATATGGCTAGATAAAATAAAATTTTTATTAAATTGAGAAACCAAATATAGCATTGATAATAAAAACTCTAAAAACTCAATCAAAACTTAAATCGTATACAAAAAACCTAAATTCAATATACGCGCAAATACCTAAAATCGAACCCAAACTTAACTAAAACCCTAAAACTATAACTTTAAGCTCATAAAACGAATAAATATAACTTAATAGTAATATAACCATAGTCAATCGCAATTATCGACTAAATTGCATAATCGTGTTTAAATCATAACGAAAACATTGAAATAACTCGTAAATATTATAAATGTAACAGGTACCAATTAAATTAATAAGTTTTCATAAAATCTCAAAATTAATTTATAAGTACTAATTTTATGATTTTTATGTTTGGAAAAATTAAATATTTTTATTTTCATTTTCCTTTTTTTTTTCTTCTTCCTATTTTTCCTTAAGGGAGAAAGGACAAATTTAATAAAGCAAGTGTCCTTTCTCAATTAGTGAAGATATTAACCAAGATTGTTTTTCCTTCTTTTTCTTTTGTTTTTAATCTACTTGCTATTGTTCTTCACGCTTGGAACCTTGGAAAAAAAAAACGAAAAAGAAAGAAAAAAAAATATGATACACGAACTTATCAAGCACAATAAGAAGAAGGAGAAGAAGAAGAAAATAAGGGGGTTTTTATAATTCAATTATCTAAAGAAATTAGGTAAGTTATTTATTTAATTTTGTACATATATGTATTCTATAATATATATATATATATATACGTACATTGAGTATTTTTTTTATTTACATGTATGTATGAATGAGTATATATGTGTATTATACATAGTATATTTATTATATAGTATGTACATGTAGGCATCTATAATATATATACTATGTATTTCCTATACTGTATACATAACTATGTATATGTACATAGTATTTTTTTTAGGATATATTATGTATGCGTAAATGGGTATATATATGTCTATGTACCTTCTATTTATTCTTAGTATATGATTTATAAATGTAAATATACATATATGATATATATACATGTATTAAGTATTTCTATATTTATGTACATCTATATGTATTTAGTATTTTCTTTATGAATGTATATATATATACATAGGTATGTAGGCATAGATGTATATATGTATTATACTTAATACTTTATTATATGGTATTTATGTGTATATGTATGCATGAATATATATATATATATATTAAGTATTTTATTTAATTATTTATTTGATATAAATTGCTAGACGTGATGTCTAGATATATATATATATGTATATTATTATTTGTATTTCGTATTTTTGTATATATATATATATATGTAATACAACTGTATATATACCTATGCATATAAAGTACAAATACATATATATTATACTCATACATATAGTATATAGTATATAATTAAGATTAAGATAATTTAATACATAAGTATTGTATACAATAAATATATGTATAAGAATAGTATTGTATAAGTAGAAATATGAGTATATTTAAATAGTATATATATAATATACTATAATATCAAATTAATAAATAAAGTAATTTAATAAATATTTATATATATATAAGTGTATCGTAACTTAAGAGGAAGTATAATAAATAAGTAATTCAAAAAATTTAATAAAACATAGTAATAAGTTTTAATATATAATTATACCATAAAATACATGAAATAAGAAAATAATAGAAAATTATGGAAAATGCATTAGTGTGACACGTAGCACTGCCATATGCCACTACATCATTACTTAAGAATAAATTAAGTAATTTTCGTAATTAATAATAATAATA
>JAMXBB010000009.1:56670179-56691013 GCA_024138015.1 Lumnitzera littorea | reverse complement strand
TATTTCTATATTTATGTACATCTATATGTATTTAGTATTTTCTTTATGAATGTATATATATATACATAGGTATGTAGGCATAGATGTATATATGTATTATACTTAATACTTTATTATATGGTATTTATGTGTATATGTATGCATGAATATATATATATATATATTAAGTATTTTATTTAATTATTTATTTGATATAAATTGCTAGACGTGATGTCTAGATATATATATATATGTATATTATTATTTGTATTTCGTATTTTTGTATATATATATATATATGTAATACAACTGTATATATACCTATGCATATAAAGTACAAATACATATATATTATACTCATACATATAGTATATAGTATATAATTAAGATTAAGATAATTTAATACATAAGTATTGTATACAATAAATATATGTATAAGAATAGTATTGTATAAGTAGAAATATGAGTATATTTAAATAGTATATATATAATATACTATAATATCAAATTAATAAATAAAGTAATTTAATAAATATTTATATATATATAAGTGTATCGTAACTTAAGAGGAAGTATAATAAATAAGTAATTCAAAAAATTTAATAAAACATAGTAATAAGTTTTAATATATAATTATACCATAAAATACATGAAATAAGAAAATAATAGAAAATTATGGAAAATGCATTAGTGTGACACGTAGCACTGCCATATGCCACTACATCATTACTTAAGAATAAATTAAGTAATTTTCGTAATTAATAATAATAATAATAATAATAAATTAATCAATTAATTAGAAAAAAAGATAAAGTATAAAAAATTGAATTAATAAATCTTAAACCCCAAAAATAAGTAAAAATGAGTAAATATAATAAAATAAACCCAAAATAAGAAAATTACAAAAATATACAATTCAAATAATTATTAAATCATAATTATACTAAAAAAAGTCTCAATTGATATTTTATAGTTACTTAAGTCAAAATAATGAAATTTCTGATATTTTTATATCACAGTCCAAACTATGGGTTATAACATCCAAAACGGACCTCGGTACGATAAAGTACATTTGAAAGCAATCGAAATGAATCATAAGTTCATGAAAATTCGAGCTAAATCGAAAAAGTTATATGCAATTAAGTAAAAAGCTTGAATCGACAATTTCATACAAACCAATAGCTAAATAAAGTAAACAATGCAAAATATAATACTAGTTTAGTTATTTAATTCTCAAACTTACTACTTTTCGTATTCCCTATTGTCAAGTGATCACAATTTTGACACCAATTTACCATCTAACTATTACAATCCTTGACTTCCAATATGGCTAAATAAGTATTCCTAATGATTCCATATTTACTTATGTTTGCAGTTAGTAAATATAAATTGTTATTAATAATTAAATGTTATGTAGGGTTGGGTTATGCTTGTGTATAATCTTGTTTGTTAATAGAGAATTTACTTTAAAGTATAATAATGTATTGTTTGTTGCATAGTAAATTTGATAGGAACTGATCTGTTTGTTTGTAAATTCAAGTCGGACTTAACATTATCCGACTTGAATAAATAAAATCAAAACCCGCATAATTATGCACTACATAACTAATTTCGATCGTCATATCATATGGAGGTAGCGAGAGACTATACATGAGTTGATTATTGTAATTATAGTATTTCGTATAGTACATACATACGATATGACCTTACCTTGACCTACAGGAACACTAGATGTTGGAGGTATAAACTACCTAGCTAAAAGTCAAGTCTAGAGGCCTTTGTTTAGGAGTGAGTTAGGGCTACATGAATCTACTTACAATCATACATAGAATTGAGTTTTGACTAAAATTGAAAATGGATATACTATTGTGTTTTATGGATATGAAACACGGAGTTTTGCTGTTATGTAAGTTCTAGCATGATATCTGGATCTAACTGGTGCAAATGTATCTCCAACCCTAACTTCAAAGGGCATTAAACATGAGTTGCATGCAATACCTAGTTGTTTGCATGTATTTGTATGGCATACTAATTGTTCATGCATTCATTTGATTAAATTAAATTATTATATAACTTGTTTTTCATATGGTTGTAGGAAATATCTGACTAAGATAGTTAGTTTATACTCTTGTAGTTTATTTTCATAGGTAGATATATTTGTAGAATCGGGCCGCCGGATGCCTAAGATTAGTTGTACCTTAGTGGGTTAATGTGAGAGTAAGATTAGTGATAAGAGTGAACTTATGTTATTGTATTTAGATTTGAACCTTAATGTATAATGTAATGTGTTAATAGTTTGTAATATGAGACATTACCAACTTCTTATTTGTAAATATCTATATATATGTGTTATTCATATTTCAACAGTTTTGTTATTGTTATAATGCAATGATATTAATTATACTTGCCTAACTCTAGGTTGTTAGTAGTAGTAGTAGGCTTGTATATTGTATGAAGGGTTATCGATTGAAAGAGAAATCAATGTATAGTCCTTTATACAATATACGACGATTGCCATAACTAACTCCCTCGAGTGGTGACACAACTCATTAGGGGACCTCAAGCCTTTGAGCTTCACTTGGCATTCTCTTGTAAGTTTTTCGTACTTAGCACTTTTAAATTTTAATCATCTTCTTTGCTACAAATATGGGTGTTGGTGATGGGACCCAAGGAAATTGTTAGCCTAAGCAAAGGCTAAGAAGAAGAAACTAGATATGTGTATCGTAAAAGCTATAACCATACTAGGTGAAGAGGATAACTATTTTTTAACATAAAGTTTTTATATATTTTTAGTAAGCTTTTAACATAAATTATATAGTTTAAATATAAAGTTGTATAATTATATTAAATAAAATTATAAATTTTATAGAGTATTCCTAAGCTTTTAACTTTATATTTAATATATAAAGTTATATTAAATATAACTTCACATAAATTTCTATACTTTTTTGTACATAAATTAGTTTAAAAATATATAGTTCAGATACCGATTATCAATTATACTAAATTAGTTTATCGCTAACATTTTTAAAAATAGTGTTTTAGCTCAAAATTACAAAAAATTAGGCAAATAAGTGAATTTAATTATAAAATAAAAATCAAGTGTTCCAAATATCATTATAAATTTCCAAAAGTCTAAATATATAGGGCTCATCTATTGATTTTATCATACATTAATTAATCCAACAAAATAGCTAAATTGCCAGTTTTATCTAAAATAATTATAATTAATAGTAAACATGCTTATTTTCAAAATTTATTTTTATTGTGATTAAATAAATATATTAAACATATTATGTACAAAAATTCAGCTTGAAAGGACATTATTAATATTTCAAATATTTAATTTAATTTTTGCTAAGCAATTCCTTAAGCATTGTATATTTCCACCAATTATTTAATTAAAATAAAATTACTACAATAATTTACATATAAAACAACCCTAGAAAACCAAATTTCATAATTAACTAACACTATTTAATATTTTTAGAAAATTAAGAAAGATTCAGTCGGAAAAATGGTTTACCAAAACCAATTGCCTCTGGCCATTGCACCTTATCAGAACAACTAGCTACAGCATCCTTTTATTAACCCTAAATGGCCACTACAGTTGAACATTAATACCTTATTGAATTGGCTTAGACTGGAACCGTACTTTGGTTTTGTTTTATTTTTCTTTTTATTTTCTAATTTTTTGTAAAGTTTTCCTATCCAAAGTTGGTTTGCTAAAATATCTAATATCTAGTATTGTGGGTCTATTTTTAGATTTTAAGTTAAATGAATTGATGAATTATCATGCCATGTGTCATTTTCCAAGCTTAGGTGTCATTTTTAGGTTAATCCAATATGTTAAGTGCCATTTTCTTATATTTTGCTTTTAACTCATCATTTCTAGTTAGTCTTAGGTTACTACATCATTTGATGACTCATCCATTCAATTTTTATTAATTTGCCATTCTTTTATATTAATTTACCTTATTTTTAGAATTTATTATTATTATATATATGTATTTAATACTTATATTGGATATTCTATGTTAATACATGTATGTTACATATAATTCAACTTCATTTCTTATTTTTGAAAGTTAGATAACTTATCTCTAATATCTCAGTATATTCTAAAGCTCAAATTTTGTGTTTTTGATAATTATTGGCTTTATTAATAAATTAACTTTTTTCTTAAATTAATCCTTTTTATAGCTTATTTTAAAAAAATGACTTTACTAGAATACTTTATCTAATTTTTCTAGCCTTATTGTGAAGTTTGAAATAAAGTGGATAACATTGTTTAACATTATAAATTTAGGGGCTTTGATTTTAGGGTTATCATATGGGCTCAAAACCCTAGAGTATTACATCTTACTCCTTTACAAAACGTTTCGTCCTCAAAACTTAACTACAAATCGAAAAACATAAGTTCTTAACCTTATTATAAGAAAAGAATAATTGATAACAACATTAATAAACCTATGCAAATAACTTAGGGTACTAAGCTTTCATTGACTAGGTAGATTCCCATGTCGCTTCCCTAGTAGTGTGTCAACTCTACAAGACTTTTACATATTCAATGTCTTGATCCTTCAATCTCTAAACCTTTATATCTAAAATACGAATTTGATGCTTGACATACGTAAGGTTTTCTTTTAACTTTATTAAAGGTACATCCAATATCGTTGTGGGATCACCTATAAATTTCCTTAAAGTTGAGATGTGAAATACATTATGAATTCCTATCATCTCATTGGGTAACTTAAGTTCAAAGGCAACTTTCTAATCCTTTTCTTAACTTGATATGGTCCAACATATCGACAACTCAACTTTGATTTAATACCGAATCGCCTTATACCATTCATTGGTGATATCTTAAAAAATACCTAATTGCCTACTTGGAATTCTAATTGCTTTCTTGTGACATCCATGTAACTTTCTCGACGGCTTTGGGCAATTTGTATTCATCCCCTTATTGTTTGTACCTTCTCCTTAATATCTTATAACATTGATGATCCGATGACCGGTTTATTGCCTACTTCATCTCAATATATAAGAGATCTAGATTTATGTCCATACAGTGCTTTATATGGAGCCATCTAGATGGTACTGTCACGACCCAAAGGGGCTAGTCATGGTAGTTGCTGTATACCGTATAAAGGATTGCAGATTCAATTCCCTTACAATCGATGACTCTTTTATACGATACACAAGACTACAGCTACTACTAACTACCAAGAGTGCGCAAGCTTAAGTAATATCATTTCATGATAAATAATAATATTATAAAAACATAATATATGGTCTATTTGTATAAAAGCTTACAACTACAAAGTCTAAAACATGTCTTAAGTTAAACTAGTATAATAATTACATATTCAGATCTATAAACTATCATAAGTACTCTCTGATCACATCTACCTCCCACACTGACCCCATGTAGAAAACTAACCTTGGGCATGCGATGGTCCGACTCCACAAAAAGATCGGCTTGTAAGAGAAGACTACAAGGGTATAAGCTAACTAACTTAGTGAGATAATTTCCCTCAACCATACAGCAATCAAGTTATACAATAATTAAGTTCAACCAAATGAATGCATGACAAACAGTATGTTAAACAAATACATACAGGTGACTAGGTAATACATGCAGGAGACTAGGTACAGTTAGATCCAGGTATCATATTAGAACTTATTTCATAATGAAACTCCGCATTTCGTATTCAAAATGTAATGGTACATCCATTATCACTTTTATCAAAACGAGTTCTACATATGATTGTGAGTAGGTTCACATAGTCCTCACTCACCCCTAAACGAAGACCTCTAGACTTGACCCTTAGCCAGGCGGTTAGCGCCTCCAACGCCTAGTCATTTCGTGGGCTAGGGTAAGGTTATATTGTACGTGTGCATTGTACAAAATCAATAACAATCAATAATCAACCTACGTATGGCCTCTCACTACCTCTGTGTAATGTGACTATTGGAATTAGTTCTGTAGCGCATGATTTATGCATGATCCAAGTTAACTTTTTCTAGTCGAATAAAATTAAGTCTTATCTATTCAGTGATCATTCCAAGTCACAAACAATCAATTATAGTGAATCTACTATGCAACAATCATTATATTATTGAAGTTTAAGGTAAATTCACCACTAACAACAATTATTATGCACAAGCATAACACAACCTATATACATTCATTTATAAATCATAATTTATATTCACTAACTATAAACATAAACAAGTATGGAATCATTAGGAAAAACTCACTCGGTCATGGCTAACTCAAGGGTCGTAGTAGTCTAGTGGCAGCTCAGGGTCTATATCGAAATCAACTGAGAATAATGGAAATTTGTAAGTTTGGAAATTTAAAGCTAACTAGTATCATAATTTGTAAGGTCTATTTCATCTAGTTATGTGAAATTGTCGATTCGAGCTTTTTATCAAATCTCATGTAACTTTTTCGTTTTAGCTCGAATCATTATAAACTTATAGTCCATTTTGATCGTTTTCGAGTGTATTTTCTCGTAACGAGGTGTAGTTTAAATTGTGATATAAAAATATCACAAAATTTACTTTTTAAGTTTAAAAATTATAAAATATTAATTTTCTCCTTTTCTTAAATATATTTACGATGTAATAATTATTTAAACCATATATTTAATATTTTTATTATTTTGAGCATACTTTTCATATTTTTTGAGATTTTAGCTTTATTATGATTATTATTATTATTATTGCCATTATTATTTTTTATTATTTCTATATTTCACGATTTATACATATATATATATAAATATAGACTTATAATATATTTTAAAATTTTATCTTATTGAAAAATCCTTAATTTATGGTAATATATATATATATATATATATATACCTACTCCTTACATAATTATAAATTTATTTTAGTTTATTGATATTATTATATTACATATATATTTTCGGTATACTACATATGTATACTATACGATTACATATATATATATATATATATACAAAAATAATTATACATGGATACATACATATGTATAGTTTACAAATACAAATATATATATATACTATAGTTATTTAATAAAAATACTTAATACTAATTATATGTATTCTTAAAAAAATACATAATACATACTCTTTTCGTATAATATACTTATATACATACATGTATACATACATAGCCTTCTACATACATATATATTTTAATCTAAGTATTTATGCATATATACATGTACTTGCAATGTTATATGTATAAAAATACCATACAAATACTATATTTATATATGTATATACTATATAACATATATCTATACTAGATACATAATTTACTTACCTATTGATTTAATTTCTCTTCTTCTTTTCCTTCTTCTTTTCTTCATTCTTTTTCCTTCCTTCTTTTCATGTTTTGTTTCCCAGAATTTTTTTTCTTGCTTTCGATTTGTTTTTTAAAAACTTTCCAGACTTCATTTCTTCCTTTTATATTTGGTGAATAGCAAGGAAAAATAAAAAAATCTTATCCTAATCTTTGCATTTATGTGGATGGGACAAGGTAATTATCTTTAATTTTTTTCCTCTTATTTTACACTCAACACATGGCAATTTAATTCCTTACATGGGCTGCCATTTGATTTCCATTTCCAGAACGTAACAATTGGAGAAAAAGAAAAAAAGAAAGAAAAGAGAAAAAAAGAAAAAGAAAGAGAAGGAAAATAAGAATTAATAATAAATATATGTAATTTTTTGAAACATATAAATTATAACAATACTCATCATAAATTAATTTTTAAATTTTTGTAAAGATTTATCAATTTAATTGGTACCTGTTACAATTATAATTTTTACAAGTTATTATAGCAATTTCGTTAAAATTTCATGTGAATAAGCGATTTAGTTGAAAATTGCAATCGATTATGATTATATCATTATTGAGTAATATTTAACTATTTTATAGATTTATATTTATAATTTTAGGGTTTCAAATAAATTCGAGATTAATTTTGATTAATGGTGTGTAAGTCAGTTTTAGGGTTTCAGTATATGATTTAGGGTTTCGATCAATTTCTAGGGTTTTGTTATCGGTGTTATATTTGATTTATTAAATTTCATAATCTTTTATTGTTACTAGCCTTATCGGCTTATTGTATAGTTTAGGACACTCGAACTTGAATTAAGGTTCAACTACTGATTTCCCAAGGTTTACAGGTACTATGATAGCTGTTATTGTAAATAAATGCTACTAATGGCAAATGGTCATCCCAACTACCTCCAAAATCCATCACACATGCCCTTAGCATATCCTTTAGAGTTTAGATTATTCGCTTTTATTGCCCATCACTTTAGGGGTGATAAGTAATACTAAATTTCAACTTAGTTCTCATTTTTACTTATTAGGATTGCTAAAATCAAGACATAAAACGAGAATCACGATTAGATATTATCGACACCAAAACACCATGCAAACGAACTATCTCTTTAACATAAACTTCCATTAGTTGAGTAAAAGTCGCTGTTTGCCTTACAACTGGGAAATGCACTAATTTCGTAAGCCTATCTACTATAACTGATATCATATCATATTGTCTCCTTCTCCTTTCTAAACCATTCACAAAATTCATTGTTATATGCTCCCACTTTGAACCCAGTTTTTTATGTTTGGCCTTTACCTTCTAATAGGTCATACAATGTGATATATATTGTGCCACATCTCCTCTCATCCCTATCTACCAAAACTTCTACTTCAAGCCCTTGTATATCTTATTATTTCTAGGGTATAGGGAATATCTCGTACTATGTGCTTCATCCAAAATCACCTCTTTAACTTTTGAATACTTTGGTATACAAAGCCTTTCTTTAAACCTTAACATTCCTACATCATCAACTCTAAAGCTAAGGTGTTGCTCAATATCATTTTTTATCCTTTGTAGCTCTACATCTCCCTTTTGAGCTTCACTAATGCTCTCAAGTAATGTAGGTTCTACCCTCAAATTAGCTAACATACTACTTTCTTCTCTTGTTACAACTTCCAAGCTCAATTTTTCCATCTCCTTGATCAATTCTCATTGATTCATAATGAGTGCAGTGATACTACCAAACTTCTTCCTACTTAGTGCATCGGCCACCGCATTAGCTTTCCTAGGGTGATAATGAATCATAAGATCATAACTTTTAGTAATTATAGCCACCACCTTTGGCTCAAATTCAATTCTTTTTGTGTAAAGATATACTTTAAACTTTTGTGATTGGTATATACCTTACATTTCTCCCCATATAGGTAATGCCCTTAAATTTTTAAAGCAAATAATACAATTGTGAGTTCCAAATCATGAGTTTACTAGTTTCGCTCGTATGGTCTAAGTTGTCTCAAAGTGTAGGCAATCACCTTATCATTTTGCATTAATACATATCCCAATTTACTTCTAAAAGCATCCCAATAGATCGCATACTCTCTAAATCCATCAAGTATTGTTAATATTAAAGCTGTTAGCAATCTCCTTTTAAGCTCGTAGAAATTCTCTTCATACTTTTCATTCCATTCAATTCTAATTTCTTTTTGTATCAATTGGATCAATGGCGTAACTATTTTAGAGAAGTCTTGTACAAATTTCCTATAATAACTAACCATTCTTAAGGTCCTCACTTCTATTACAGTAGTCAGCCTTGTCCATTCTATTACTACTTTCACTTTTGTAGGGTCAANATTTAATAAAAATACTTAATACTAATTATATGTATTCTTAAAAAAATACATAATACATACTCTTTTCGTATAATATACTTATATACATACATGTATACATACATAGCCTTCTACATACATATATATTTTAATCTAAGTATTTATGCATATATACATGTACTTGCAATGTTATATGTATAAAAATACCATACAAATACTATATTTATATATGTATATACTATATAACATATATCTATACTAGATACATAATTTACTTACCTATTGATTTAATTTCTCTTCTTCTTTTCCTTCTTCTTTTCTTCATTCTTTTTCCTTCCTTCTTTTCATGTTTTGTTTCCCAGAATTTTTTTTCTTGCTTTCGATTTGTTTTTTAAAAACTTTCCAGACTTCATTTCTTCCTTTTATATTTGGTGAATAGCAAGGAAAAATAAAAAAATCTTATCCTAATCTTTGCATTTATGTGGATGGGACAAGGTAATTATCTTTAATTTTTTTCCTCTTATTTTACACTCAACACATGGCAATTTAATTCCTTACATGGGCTGCCATTTGATTTCCATTTCCAGAACGTAACAATTGGAGAAAAAGAAAAAAAGAAAGAAAAGAGAAAAAAAGAAAAAGAAAGAGAAGGAAAATAAGAATTAATAATAAATATATGTAATTTTTTGAAACATATAAATTATAACAATACTCATCATAAATTAATTTTTAAATTTTTGTAAAGATTTATCAATTTAATTGGTACCTGTTACAATTATAATTTTTACAAGTTATTATAGCAATTTCGTTAAAATTTCATGTGAATAAGCGATTTAGTTGAAAATTGCAATCGATTATGATTATATCATTATTGAGTAATATTTAACTATTTTATAGATTTATATTTATAATTTTAGGGTTTCAAATAAATTCGAGATTAATTTTGATTAATGGTGTGTAAGTCAGTTTTAGGGTTTCAGTATATGATTTAGGGTTTCGATCAATTTCTAGGGTTTTGTTATCGGTGTTATATTTGATTTATTAAATTTCATAATCTTTTATTGTTACTAGCCTTATCGGCTTATTGTATAGTTTAGGACACTCGAACTTGAATTAAGGTTCAACTACTGATTTCCCAAGGTTTACAGGTACTATGATAGCTGTTATTGTAAATAAATGCTACTAATGGCAAATGGTCATCCCAACTACCTCCAAAATCCATCACACATGCCCTTAGCATATCCTTTAGAGTTTAGATTATTCGCTTTTATTGCCCATCACTTTAGGGGTGATAAGTAATACTAAATTTCAACTTAGTTCTCATTTTTACTTATTAGGATTGCTAAAATCAAGACATAAAACGAGAATCACGATTAGATATTATCGACACCAAAACACCATGCAAACGAACTATCTCTTTAACATAAACTTCCATTAGTTGAGTAAAAGTCGCTGTTTGCCTTACAACTGGGAAATGCACTAATTTCGTAAGCCTATCTACTATAACTGATATCATATCATATTGTCTCCTTCTCCTTTCTAAACCATTCACAAAATTCATTGTTATATGCTCCCACTTTGAACCCAGTTTTTTATGTTTGGCCTTTACCTTCTAATAGGTCATACAATGTGATATATATTGTGCCACATCTCCTCTCATCCCTATCTACCAAAACTTCTACTTCAAGCCCTTGTATATCTTATTATTTCTAGGGTATAGGGAATATCTCGTACTATGTGCTTCATCCAAAATCACCTCTTTAACTTTTGAATACTTTGGTATACAAAGCCTTTCTTTAAACCTTAACATTCCTACATCATCAACTCTAAAGCTAAGGTGTTGCTCAATATCATTTTTTATCCTTTGTAGCTCTACATCTCCCTTTTGAGCTTCACTAATGCTCTCAAGTAATGTAGGTTCTACCCTCAAATTAGCTAACATACTACTTTCTTCTCTTGTTACAACTTCCAAGCTCAATTTTTCCATCTCCTTGATCAATTCTCATTGATTCATAATGAGTGCAGTGATACTACCA
The DNA here is from genome assembly GCA_024138015.1 of Lumnitzera littorea. Lineage (NCBI taxonomy): Eukaryota > Viridiplantae > Streptophyta > Magnoliopsida > Myrtales > Combretaceae > Lumnitzera > Lumnitzera littorea. The sequence continues at coordinate 56,679,332 of JAMXBB010000009.1, read as the reverse complement.
AACTTCTTCCTACTTAGTGCATCGGCCACCGCATTAGCTTTCCTAGGGTGATAATGAATCATAAGATCATAACTTTTAGTAATTATAGCCACCACCTTTGGCTCAAATTCAATTCTTTTTGTGTAAAGATATACTTTAAACTTTTGTGATTGGTATATACCTTACATTTCTCCCCATATAGGTAATGCCCTTAAATTTTTAAAGCAAATAATACAATTGTGAGTTCCAAATCATGAGTTTACTAGTTTCGCTCGTATGGTCTAAGTTGTCTCAAAGTGTAGGCAATCACCTTATCATTTTGCATTAATACATATCCCAATTTACTTCTAAAAGCATCCCAATAGATCGCATACTCTCTAAATCCATCAAGTATTGTTAATATTAAAGCTGTTAGCAATCTCCTTTTAAGCTCGTAGAAATTCTCTTCATACTTTTCATTCCATTCAATTCTAATTTCTTTTTGTATCAATTGGATCAATGGCGTAACTATTTTAGAGAAGTCTTGTACAAATTTCCTATAATAACTAACCATTCTTAAGGTCCTCACTTCTATTACAGTAGTCAGCCTTGTCCATTCTATTACTACTTTCACTTTTGTAGGGTCAACTGCTTTTTCTTACACTAGATACTATATGTATAAGAAATCCTATTTGATCTAGCCAAAACTTACAGTTCTTTATCTTCACGTAGAGTTAATTGTCCTTAAGAGTTTGAAGCATAATCCTTAAATGTTTCACATGTTCTTCCTTACTCTTAGAGTATATTAAGATATCATTGATAAACATAACTATGAACTCATCTAGGTACTTTTTAAAGACACAATTCATCATGTCCATGAATGTAGTAGGGGCATTCATTAAGCCAAATAGGATCACTAGAAATTCATAATGCCCATACCTAGTCCTAAAGGTAGTCTTATGTACATTCTCTTCCTTAATCTTCAATCAAAGGTAATCGGATTGTAAATCTATTTTCGAGAATATTACTGATCCTTTTAGTTGATCAAATAGATCATCAATCCTAAGAAGTGGGTATTTGTTCTTTGTTGTCACTTTGTTCAATTCTTAATAGTCTATACATAACTCAAGACTTCCATCTTTCTTCTTAACAAATATCACCAGTATGCCCTACAGTGATGTACTCGACCTTATGAATCCTTTGTCCAGTAGCGCCTATAGTTACTTCATATCTAGTAGTTCAATAAGGGTGATTCAATATGGAGTGTTAGAGATAAGTGCAGTATCTAATATAAGATCTATAATAAATTTGATCTCCCTATCTATTAGTATTCCAACCAAATCCTTCAAAAAAACTTGAAGATATTCAGATACTATTGGTATATCCTCCAATCTCACTTCTTAAACTTAGGTATCCACTACCGAAGCTAGAAATCCCATGTTACTATTTCTTACCAACTTCCAAACTTTACTTACTGAGACTATTCGAGGGGTTGCCTTTCTAGAGCTTCCTTTAAAGTAAAATTCCTATCCATCGAGCTTCTTAAATATCACCATCTTTCCTTCACAATCCACATTTGCTTGATGTTCAATTAGCTAATCTATCTCTTATATAGCATCGAATCCTATCATATCCAATACCACTAATTCCATAAGCATTTTATAAAGATCTATATACACATTTCCTCCTTTTAATCTTTTTTACACAACCTATTCTCCTCCATAAGGAGTCGTCACTATCAAATCATATCTTAAAATCTCTATTAAGAGTCTATTCCTATCTACATAGTCCTTGGATATATATGAATGTGCTACTCCTATATCGAACAATATATAAGCATAGTTACCCTCTAGGCAAACCAATCCTAAAATAACCATCACAATTAAATCATTACTCTAGGGTATAAAATTTAAGTAATTATACAGCACACAATCATATAAAGTAATCTAAAAATCATACAGTTTGAGACTTGTACCTACAACTATGTTGTCATCCCTTCCTTCCTCATCCTGTATCACAAAAACCCTTCCTTGAACTCTAAGTTTGGCTTTAGCCTCTCCTAGTCGATTATTTCTATTAGCGGGTCTTAGCCTATTAGCTTGAGCTTGGTCTAGCCTTGCTTGTTGATCTATAGTACACTGAGTGGCATTATTTCTGGTTTGGCAATACATATGGTAGTATACACCTCTAGGGTTTAGGTTTTAATACTACCTAGCCAAATACCCAGCTTCTCCATACCTAAAACATTTCCCTTATAGCTTTGGACACTACATAGCTCGATGCCTACAATTATATTTCCAACAAAGTGGCATAGCTCTACCTAGCCTTTGATTCTTGCTAAGGGGTTAATAGGGCTGTTTTCCTCTTATAATCTTTTGGCTACTATTAGAACTCCCCACAAATTCCCTTTTCTTACTTTCTAGTTCCTCAACTACCCTTTATAAGTCATGAGCTTTCTTAATCAAATGGGTCTCATTGAAAATATCAGCATATCGCACCGGGCTTCTCCTTTTTAACTCAGCTTGAAAATAAAGATCAAGTCAAACACAAACCTACCAACCTTAGCAAGTTCATTATTCTATACCGCTTCTAAGGTAAAATTCTGCCATTATCTGTTTCTTACTCTTCAACCAATTATTTACATGTCCATCCAATAATATAATAGTAATCCCCATTTTCCTATAATCTTCTACCTCATGTACTTCAAAAGCTTTTTCTAACGAATCAATCCATTCTTCTACAACTAAAGGATCAGTTTTTTTTTTTTTCTCATTGAATGGTTTTCACTAAACGTTATGCTCGAGCTAACATATCCCCATTCACTCCACTAGCCCTAACTAAAGTAGTTGCAAGTTGTTGTGCCACATCTAGTAATTGTATAGGCGAAGCTTGATTTGGTTGAGGTTGTTGTTACTCCCTAATTTGCCTCCTAGGAGTAGTTGATGAACTAGGATCCCAACTTACATGTGTTTTCACCATTTTCTTGATAGCAACAAATGCAATAGAGATAGTTAATTTCCTTATATAGGTTGCTACTAACAAAGTTAAGTTCATATGGTACCTAGCTATCCTACATCCGTACACCTCACATGCGTCTAATACTATGGTCCCTAATTTATGAACTAATACCACTTAAAGGATGTCACATCCTGACAAAAGTTTTATTTATAACAAAAGAGTATTACAATAGAGTTCAGCTTTACACTTGTTTATACAAAAGAGTACATCCATCAAACTTAACTAAACCTAAATCATAGTACTTTTTTTTTTCTTCAATACATATGTATAGATCCTTCATGGATCTAAGGTCAAAATACAATAAGGTTCCCTAAAAAAAGGCTAACTTCATCTTATACGCTCTTAAAAGACTTTTCCCCAACTGATGGTGTTGCTTGATCAATTCTCATTATAATCTAAGGATACATAAGTATCCCCTCAACTCTCTATGAGCCAAGTGAGAGTTGATAAAATCAAAACACACACAGGCATAATATGCATTCACAACTATCAGTATTATAAAACATTCAATTTCATAGTTCGAGTTATCAAGACAATACGCTTGTATAGGGAATTCATACTATGCTCATATACGTATCATACATCAGTATTGATATCTTATGCTCTTTTAATTACTCATCCAGTTAATCGATATACCTGAGCATCTAGATACAATGTCTAGTAAATTAGGGCAACAATGAGCTACCTAGGAGAAGAGCCCCTAACTCAATAAAACAGAAACCACCCATTGTGTTTTGGAAATCTAGCACATAGCTAGCTTAGCTGAAACCACACATCATGGCTAGAAATAGTTGAGCAATGCAATTCTATATGCTCAAAACCTGGCTTAGCAATATCAAGTTTTTAGAAACTTGACCTGTAAGTCCTTTCATGCCATGCTATGAATGTAGTAAGCAATATAATAACCTAATTTCAGGCACGATTCTCAAGTTCCATACCATAAACAATTTGACTATTTCAACTTCAACCTTGTTTCTCAACTTTGTGATTCATTCCTTCATATAAGATTTGCTTAGGTGAACACCTTAAAGGATAGTTCATTTTCCAAGTTTTCCAAGCAATAACACACATCAACAAATCAATCATATATGAAGAAACACTTCAACTAATCAATGTACATTTAATAATACCATGTATTTAAACAATTCAATATGTCATTACAGTTTACAATGCAATTAACTATAAGTCAAGTAGACATAGGTCTACTTGTACAAAAATAGAAATATCCATTTGCCCGAGCTTGATAATAGTCCAAAATCTTAAACTTCGCAATGTGGTCTTTTCTCACCTATTACACCTAGGAAAGTACACACAATCCTTAAGTCAACTATGGGTCAAAACTAAACTCTTATAAGATTTTACTATCGCATTTTCAAGCTTCTTTCGATCACATCTTATTTGTTTCTTATCCAACTTTAATAAAATTTATGTCAACATGAACATTATTTTGAGTGCTATTAGGATACCTTAAGAATAAAAACTTATCAATATAGTTACAAGTCCAAAAATTCCTTTTCTTACTACTAACTTAGCCATACATTATCATAACTTCAAAATTGACTTGAATAAACTCTAATACCAAATTAAAAATCCTAAAATTTCACATTTCCCAACCTAATCAGCATCTATTATGTATAAAAAATATTAGTTTTTTACAAATTCAATAAATATCTCACTAGTACTAATTATTAATCATATATTAGGCTAATAAATAGGTTCATATTAGGAAAATACATAATAAATAGTATACAAGTACAATCAACTATACGAAACATATTGTTACAAAAATATATATTTTAGATACCGATCATCAATTATACTAAATTAGTTTATCACTTACATTTCTAAAAATAGCATTTTTAGCTCAAAATTATGGAAAATTAGGCAAATAAGTGAATTTAATTATAAAATAACAATCAAGTGTTCCAAACATCATTATAAACTTCTAGAAGTCCGAATATATAAGGCTCATACATTGATTTTATCATAAACTAATTAGTATAACAAAATAACAAAACTGCTAGTTTTATCCAAAATAATTATAGTAAATAATAAACATACTTATTTTTAACATTTCTTGTTACTCCAATTAAATACATATATTAAACATATTATTTACAAAAATTCATCTTGAAATGATGTTATTTAATATTTCAAAAATTCATTTTAATTTTGGCTTAAACAAGGCAATTTCTTAAGCACCTTATATTTTCACTAATGATATAATTAAAATAAAATTACTACATTAATCTACACATAAAATAACCTTAAAAAACCAAATTTTATAAGAATAATTCAACTAGAAAAATGGTTCACCTAAACCAGCCACTATACCTTATCGAAACAACTAACTGTGCTATCCTCTCTATAACACCAAGGGGCTACCACAGCTAGATGTCAATACCTTATTGAATCGACCTAGATTAGAATTGTAATTTGTTTTTGCTCTATTTTTCTTTTTATTTTCTAATTTTTTTTCCTATCCAAATTTGGTTTGTTAAAATGTTTAAGATCCGGTATTAAGGGTCTATTTATAGATTTTAAGTTAAATGAGTTGATGAATCATCATGCCATGTGTCATTTTCCAAGCTTAGGTGTCATTTTAGGTTAATCCAATATGCTAGATGTCATTTTCTTATATTTTGGCTTTTGACTCATCATTTCTAGTTAGTCCTAAGTTGTCACATCATTTAATGACTTATCTATTCATTTTTTAATTAATTATCTGTTATTTTATATTAATTAATTTTTTCTTATAATTTATTATTATATATATGTATTTAATACTTATATTACATATTTTATGTTAATACATGTATATTACATATAATTTAACTTCATTTATTATTTTTGAAAGTTAGATAATTTATTTGTAATATCTCGCTATATTCCAAAGCTCAAATTTTATGTTTTCGATAATTATTGACTTTATCGATAAATTGATGTTTTTCTTAAATTAATCCTTTTAGATAGCTTATTTTAAGAAATTGACTTTACTAGAATATTTCGTTTAATTTTCTAGCCTTATTACTATGAAATTTGAATTAAAACGGATAACATTACCTAACATCCTAAATTTAGAGGCTCGAATCTTAAGGTTATCGTATGGACTCGAAACCCCGAGGTATTATGCAAATTATACATTAATTAATGACCAATTGTATAAGCATGTCCTTTCCTAGCCTTATCTTCAATGCCTTTTACTAAAGGACGCTCAATAGATACTATCTTAGCTGTATGGTGATATTTGTATCAACCGTGTGAAGGGTTAAACCCTGTATATCCATGTATTGCATCTTGGAATGGCTGACTATGAGAGAAGATGCAAAATCTACAATTCAATAATGTCTACAATGCCATAAACATGCAACACTGAGCCATGTGCCTTCTATTGAGCTACACAGCCTCACTAGCCCTTAGCCTTTCGCTCAATGAAGATTAGATATACTCTGATCATTTTCGAAGTCTATAGCCCAATGATAATTCATCATAGTTGCCATAGATTATTTTACCAAGTGAGTAAAAGCCGAAGCAATGGCTAGGATCACTAAACAAAAGGTTAACGCTTTTGTTTTCAACTTTATCATATCGAGGTTAGGGGTTCCATTTATGAAAATAACTGATAATGAGCCATAGTTCGATAATGATAAGAAACATGACATTCATCTGAATTACACTTCAGCGGCTCATCCTTAAACCAATGGCTAAGTGGAAGCTATTAATATGACCATCTTGTACAGTTTGAAGAGGAAAGTTGATCAAGCCAAAGGTAAACAGACCAACGACCTGTTGAGTGCTTTATGGGGATAATGAACTACTTATAGCACTTTAACCGGTGAAACACCCTTTAGGCTTGCATATAGATCAAAAGTAGTCCTACTAATTAAGATGGATCTACCATTCTTTGTACATAGAACTTTGATATTATGGCTAATTAGGTTGGCTTTACAACCAATTTAGATATAATTGAGGAGATAAGGGATAATGTGAGGGCAAGAGTAACTGCATATCAACATAAGGTAGCTAGGTACTATAATCAAAAGGTAAAACATAAGGTATTTCGGCCTGGAGATTTGGTTTGTAGAAAATTATAAGGAATTGGTGTATGAGAGAGCCAAAGGAAGCTCAGTGCAAATTAGGAGAATCCTATTAGGATCCGAGAAGTCATAGGTGATAAGGCTTATCGACCAAAAAGGCTGGATGGAACAATAATTCCTCGAGAATGGGATGTTAAGAATCTAAAGCTTTACTTTGCATAGTTTCTCTTCAATTATGGCTTGTTCTTATTTTCCATTCTGAATGTTGTAAGGCAATATCTTACATTTTGTTTTAAGTATGAAATGTTCATTTCAATTTATAAGTATCTCTACGTTTCGTCATTTTTATCCTTAATCAATACATGATTAATGGATTAATGAAGTTCTAGCTATACAACGAACGAATTAATACCTGATAAGTTCAGACCTATAATGGTTAACGAGCTTAACAATTATTGACGAGTGATGTCAATTCTTCTTTAAAAATAAGTCAAGAAACTAGAGAAAATGTGTCATGACTCTAAAGGGGGCCTAGTAGGATGACCTAAAATTTTCATATCATATGTACACCCATGATTTGAAAATCATCTTACAAGTCAGAGATTGCAAGATTCTAAACAATTAGTCACTAAAGTTTTTATTTATTTATTTATTTAACTTACGATCACATATATGTGACTATGGATATCTGATAAGCTACAGTCTAACAGAACCGCAGAGAATCGGTATCCCCTACTAAACAATAAGATTAGGTAGTAAAGTTCTAAAACTCAAACTTACTAAAGTCACAAAATTTAATTGTAGTATATAATAATTCAAATGAACCATATAATTTGTCCTTAGAGTCTAACTTCTATGCATCTCGATGTTGGCACTCAACCCTCAGTTCTTAACCCATGCTCGATCATCTAGTAACTTATAAGAGAAAACTATTGGGGAGTAAGCTACAAGAGCTTAGTGAGTTATCCCTCATACTATATAAGCAATCAAGTTATCAAACAATTTATTACCAAACATATGAATGCATGAACAAGTAGTATGCCAAACAATATATATGCAGTTGACCGATACTGCATATAACATTAGATTTAACGCCCTCCGAAGTAAGGGTTGGAGATACATCGACACCAATCACAACCGGGCTCTAGCACCTGGGTTTTTACCTTCATATCATTATATAGGAATTCCCTATTTCATAGAACAGGTTTTTACTTCCATTAGTCAATAGTATATAAATATCCAGGTCTAGTGGTGAACGGGCTCACACACAACCCCCAGCCACCTACAATTAGCGTCTCCGGTACTAATAGAACCTGTGAGCCAAGGGTAGGGTCTTGTTGTACCAATGCTTCTGCACTGTACTAATCAAATTATGTAGGAATCCATCCCTCCACGGCCCCTCATTACCAACCGCGTGAGGTGACGGCCAGAACATTATATGCAATGCTCGTGCTCTATGCATGAACCATTTAATTTTTGTCGGGTTGAATATGATTAAGTCAATTTATGAGGTGATCAAACAATATCAACAAATTATTCAAGTTATGCAACAATCAATTATATAACCAAATCTTCAACATTTAACAGTATTTTGCATAGTAATCAATCAATATTAGTTACATGCATAACCCGAAACCCCATGCATCAAGTTATTAATATTTAATTTATGTGCACTAACTACAAGCACAAAATAAGTATAGAGCCATCGAGAGTACTCACTTGGTCATAAATGATATCAAGGATTGTAATAGTCCAAAAGTAAGTCGGTCTCGATCTCAAGATCACTTAATATTAGGGGAATATGGAAAGTAATAAGTTTGGGAATTAAATAACTAAACTAGTATGCTAAATCGTACTGTTTACTTAAATCGATTATTGATTTGCGTGAAATCATTAATTCGAGCTTTTTATCGAATTACGTATAACTTTTTCGTTTTAGCTTGGATCGTTATAAATTTATAGTCCATTTTGATCGTTTTCGAGCATATTTTCTTGTAACGAGGTCCGTTTTGAATGTTGTAACCCGTAATTTGAATTATGATATAAAAATATCACAAAATTTATTCTTTTAATTTAAAAATTATAAAAAATTAATTTTAGCTTTTTCTTAATATATTTATGATTTAGTAATTATTTAAAT